>VXBX01008140.1:300080-385038 GCA_013400415.1 Scytalopus superciliaris | reverse complement strand
AATTTGCTGTGTAGAGTAGAAAAAAAGTCAGGTTTAGTGTAGCTGGCGCTTGATGCCTTCATAAGCATTTGCTGGAAGTAGTTTTGTGGTGGGACCTGCTCTGGAGCTGTAGAGTGGGCAGGGGGAAAAGGAGTTTGTTCCTGCCCGGCTGCTGAGAGCAGGGAACGAACCAGCTCATGACTGCTCCATCAGGGAATAAAAACTGCTGGTAAAGTTCATTCTCTTTCTTTTTATTTTTAATTTCTTTTTGCAGCAAATCCTCCTGTGGACCTTCTGAGAGGCTCCAGGCAGGTTCAGGATGGAGGGAGGAGGAGGTACCCACAGTGTGAGCTCTGAGCTGGCACATGTGCAGCAGCTCTGGTTGAGGAGGTTGGTACCTGTGTTAGAACAGCACTGGAATCCCAGGTATTGTGGAGAAGGATTAGCTTGGATTTAATGCTGGATTGTCCCAGGGGGGATTTGTTGGCTTGTGACCTGCAAGGGTTGCCCTTGTATGTGAACTGTCAGAACTGTGGAGTCCCAGACTGGTTTGGGTTGGAAGGGACCTTAAGAATCATCTCCTTCCACCCCCTGCCATGGGCAGGGACACCTTCCACTAGCCCAGGGTGCTCCAAGCCCCATCCAACCTGGCCTTGGACACTCCCAGGGATGGGGCAGCCACAGCTTCTCTGGGCAACCTGTGCCAGGGCCTGCCCACCCTCACAGGGAAAGATTTCTTCCCAATAGCCAATCTAAACCCACTTTACCTGAGTTTCAAACCATTCCCCCTTTTTCTGTCACTCCAGACCTTTGGAAATAGTCTCTCTCCATCTTTCCTGCAGGCTCCTGCAAGGCCACAATTAGGTCACCCCAAAGCTCCTGTTCTCCAGGCTGGAAGAAGGTGAGCTTTCTACATGGAGTTACAGATCATTAGTTGTCTCTCAGTGAGTTTATTTGAATGTTCCAACTTCTCCAGTGAAAAACACACAGAAGATGCAAGAAGAACCTTCCTCTCTGTGTGCTGGTGAAGGCATTCTTCATTCCAGAGGACTAAGTGGTAAAGGAAACACTTTGTTATGTGGGAGGAGATCCTGCTCTTCTGACAGAGCTTTGAAAAATGCTCAGAGGTGATTTTTCTGCCCCTTCAGGACTTCTGGGATTTGTGGAGAGCCTGAGCCTTAGTCAGAGGGTCTGGACTCCTGCAGAGGATTAATAACACCAATGATGTGCAGATACACCTGCTGTAGGTGCACAGCCCACCAGAACCGGGGTGAAGATTAATTTGGGTCTAGAGAGGATTAAAGGAAAGCAGCTTGTTCTTTCTCTTACAGAGTAGCATTCAGTCAACCCTTTTTAGAGAAGGAATTCCCCATCTGGAGAGAAGATGTGGTGTTTGCACTCAGGTTTTCTGTTATCATAACAGGCTGTGCAGTGTTCAGCTGATTTTTGCAGCTGAATCACTGAGCCAACTGTTCTGAACCTGAGCTGGGTGAGGGCAAGGCTGATCCAGATTGGCCCATAATGGTCCTATAAGATTCTCTCAAGGGCTTGCAAATAGAGATCATTGTGTCATCACAGAGGAAGGGCAGCCTGGAGGTCATCTTTGGTATGGGAAACCCCAGGCAGGTCTTTAAAATAGCAAGAGCAACCCAAAATGATGAACTAATGAGGGCAGACCAGCCTGTCACTCAGCATGACCTCACCAAAATCTGCTGTGCTGTATCAGAGCAGAGATCTGGCCCTGAATACAAATATATGGACCATACTTGGACTATGGGATGTCATATCCTTATAAAGTTTAAATCCAAGCAGAGTTTTGTCTTGTAGAGCTTCCTCACATAAATAATCTATAAAAACAGGACTTGCCAATCTGATTATTCACATTTTTACAGGTGAAAATCTGCCCCACCATCCCATGCCTGTGCAATCCACAGCAAGGCTCTGGGACAGGAGCAGAGCGAGTCTGCAGTGCCTGTGGCTGAGACAGCAGCAGATGTTTCTGTGTGGATACCCACACAGTCTGGGAGGTGTCCACACCATTTGTCTCTGTTCTGTGTGACATTAAAGGAATGATCCCTTCCCTCTCCACGAGGTCTGGACATGCCTCCAGTCAGCAGTGCTGGACGAGCAGCATCTGGCACTCAGGGCGTGGGATGCTGCAAGAAAAGCGGGACAGGACACTTTAAAGCAAACAAAAAGTTGACACAATCTGGCTCCAGGCAGATAGAAGAAGAACTTTAGGGTCAGGGTGTGGAAACACAGCCAGCACATGCTCCAGCCCCAGGCTGGTGACGTTTCCCAGCAGCTATGTAAGCCCAGAACTCTTTCACACTGTGGTCCCCTCACAGCTATGGGGTGTTGTGCTGGGCTAAGTGTTACTTGGCTTTGATGTTCTCCAGACAGGGCCCATATTTGTTCATGTTTACACATTTTGACAGGAAAGGAACAGCTCTGCTTAACATCCCCTGGGCTTCCTTGCAGCAGTTTTAAACAGTGCAGTGCAAATAACAAACTCAGCAGGTTGTGCGGTGAGTGGGTCCCCAGCAGGCAGTTTGTGCCTGGCAGGGCAGTGGGTGAGAGCTGGGATTGCTGGGCAGGTTTCCGACCTATGGCTTCTCCTACACACAGGGGTTTGGGAAGCTCACATTCCCCCCAAACAGGGGCAGGAAAGGGATGGAGAAGCAGTGAGAGGCCAGCTGGTTTGCTGCCCCCTCCTCTTTACCTCTTTAATCAATCTCAGAATGCCTCATAAATACATCTCACAGTAGCTGGATATTGAGGAGCTATTCCAATTATCAGGGATGTGCTAGAGTTGCATGTTCAGTCAGTATTATCCTGCCTTTACCATTATTTGTGAATATGTCATTAAATTACAGGTTTATGTAGTTGATACTTACTTTTAGACACTGAACTTAATTCTGATTTGAGCTTTTATATATTAGAACTGGGGTGCGGCCAATGGACTGAACACCTTTGGCCAAATTTTGTCTTCAATTGCATCAGTTTTACTTGGTATTTGTCTTAGAACAATCCCTGCTTTTATCTGTTGTGTTGTGTGCAGGGGACCAGGAAAGTTGGAAGAAACAAAGGACAGATGGGACAGTGGATGAGGGAACTGAGACACAGAGAATATGAAATGATTTGTCTGTGTCTTGGGGGCTCTCAGGGTATTTATTGCCACACTGTCTCTCCTTCTCCTTCTGAACTTTGATCATATTTAATATATTCTTTTTTATTGATTTTCTTTTCCCTTTTGATTTAACAAGGAAAAGCAACAAAGAAACCAGAAGTAAACCTGAAATGTATAAAATCTGTATACCGAAGGTGTAGTGTGCCATCCTCTGAAGGACCTTTCATCTAAATCCTGGGAAGCTGCATTATCCCTACAGGGAACAACAGAGAATTACTTTTATCTGCAAGACAAGATAAGGCAAGGGATATATATACACATGAAAATGAGTGGCCTGTTTTAGGGCAAAGCTCCTCCTTGGAAAAGCAGTATATTTGGTTCAGTGAATTCCAGCACTGCTCTTCTCTTGATCTTTTTGAGAACTTGTAGTTTTGTTGATTTCTCTTTCCCCCCCCTCGTCTCTGAATATTGTGAAATAGATCGTTGTGCCACACTCCATGCTGGACTCCAACAAGCTGCAACTCTATTTACATTCAGGATCAATGAGGGTGAGTGCAGCAAGCCAAAACCTTCATTAAACTGCAATTTCAGTGGCCAGTGGGCAGGAGTGCAAAGAAACAGCAACTAGAAAAGCTGCTGAAATGACATGAATCTGTTTATATTTAATTGCTGTATTTAAAAACGATTGAGTCTTACCAGTAAATAGAAATACAGAGTAAAAGTCAGAAGGGTAGAGCCTTGTTGTCTCTAAAGAGATATAATTTAATAACTGGCCTGTTGCTGCTGCAGTAGAATCAGCGATTGGCTCTGAAGTCTGGGGTTTTTTCCTGTGAGGGAAAGTGAATTTAGAGCCTTCCTCTTCTCATCCTAAAAGTTTCCTTCAGTCTGTAAACAACCTGTGGAGAAACCCAAAGCCCTGGGCCAAAAAGCCAAGTCCAGTGTGGTGTTCTGTGCTCAAACTGTGCATTTGGAGAGAGCACCAACTCAGTCCAGACAGATACAGTGGAATAGGAGCTGTCAGAGGGCTGAGACTTGTCATAGTTTGTATGAGAGTCACAGAATACCCTGAGCTGGGAGGACCCCCAAGGACCACCCAGTCCAGCTCCTGGCCCTGCACAGACACCCCAACAATCCCACTCTGTCGATGAGAGGATCATCCAAACCCTCCTGGAGCTCTGGCAGCCTTGGGGCCTTGCTCACTGTCCTGGGGAGCCTGGGCAGTGCCCACCACCCTCTGGGGGAAGAATCTTCTCCTGAGATCCAACCTAATCCTGCCCTGGCACAACTTCTGGGGCTGAATTTGTCATACACTGGGGTGGGAAAGAACAGTCAAAAGAGCCCATCCCCATCCTTATGGATGAGATTGGAAAATCAGACACAGGAAGAGCAGTGAGGTGAGGGCTTTAGGGAGCACTGTGAGAGGGTGTGTGAGGCCCTGAAGCTTCTGAAGTTCAGGAGGGACTTCCTCACAAAACCATGAGAAATCTTAGCAACCAGACTAGACAAAACAGGTAGGCTGGATATCTCCCAGTACCCCAAGGAAACAAGTGATGTTATGAGGTCCTAAATGTAAAATATATACAAAAGCAGATCTGCAGCTGATGAAAATTGGCTGAACTCTCTTGGAGCACAGTGCTTTATATTTCATGGAGTCTCTGCATTTGGCAGTGCAATAGTTTAGGCTCTCTGACACACTTAAGTGTAGATGGGTGGATGGAATAAAGTATGATTTCATTCAGTCAGTTGTTGTAAATATTTATGAAAGGGCCCTCACTGGTTGGGAATGTGCTGTGACTGGGCATTAATAAGAATGAAAAGGGCAAACATGACTGAGCCTCGTGGGGCACAACTGGAGCCACTGAAATTCATGTCCTCTTCACCAGGTTTTTGATATCCTTCTGAAGCTCTACAGCTCTACAGAGGTGTAGGTGCTCATTTCAGGCTAAGAATTATCCCTGTATTGATATTTATGTACTGAAACATCAAGAGAAGAGTTTTGTTTTGTTTTGTTTTGTTTTGTTTTGTTTTGTTTGTTGAGGGCAGAAGTTTTGTGTCAGTGATGTGTGTGTTCCCTGCCAGCTCTGATAATCCATGAGCTTCATTCAGCTTTGTGCTGGTGGCCCCAGTGAACCAACGTGACACTAACGAAACAGATTTCATGGGGTGGTTGCAGTCAGTTCAGTGTCTGCACACACAGGCTCTGACAGTTATTGTGAGTCATTAGGAAAAAGTAACCTTTTAATTAAAAGCTGGGAAAGGATTCTTGGGTTTTCTCCTTTTTGAAAATCTGAAACTGTTTTTTTTCCCAGATACGTCCATTCCAAAGCAAGTTTCCTTTTAATTGTGCCTTTCCCAGAAGCCACACATTCCACTGAAGCCTTGTGGAGTGATGAAGGATTTGGTTTGGCTGATCTTCCTCCTGGGTGCAGGGAGATCTGGCTGCTTCTGGCTCTGTCACAGACACCGAATGAAGCCCTGTCTGTGTCACTGGGACAGGCAGGGTGGGCATCAGGGAGAGGGTTTGGGAAAGGTAAAGAACCATAGTAATGCACAATTCACACTTATTCAGGTTTGACCTTCAAGCTTAGCCCTAATTATTCCGAACAGGATTTTATGTGGTTTGCTATACTGGGAAGAAGATTTTTATCATGGAATAGTTATTCTTCTTCCTTTATGAAATCAGCTATAGAAGTATTTCCAACTCGAATACTTTGATATCTTAATGAGGGCTACAACAGCCACAATAATCTGAAGGAGATAAAGCTCAAAGCAAACATCTTCACTCACACAGTTGTAGCCTGGTACCTCAGGGACCTGCTTTGTAGGCACAGATCCACTTCTCAGGCTCTTCTGGCAAACACCTCTGCAGATCCAGATGTGCTGAGCAATTTGGCTTCCTGTCCTCTGGCTTGCAGACTTGCTCCTTGCAATGAGAGCCTGGAAAGAATGACACCCCCACAGTCATCTCCCAGTTGCCAGCCTGTCCTGTGGCACCTTCCTGAGCAGCATGTGGTTCCTGGAAGTCTCTGCTCGCTGGTGGTGGCTCAGGATGATGGGCTTGGCCAGCCCCTGGCCTGTGGAACTCAGTGGTAAACACTCTCACGGAGGGCTCGCTGTCTGTCACAAGAATTTGCTAATTTGTTTACAGCTGGGATTCCTACAAAGTGAAATCAGTGCCCCACACAGCCTTTGCATCCCAGTGTCTCCAAGAAATAGACTTGATGCCTCGGGTGAGATCACTTTGCTCGTTGCTGCTGCTTAACCCGGTGACACTGAGCAACACCACCAGGATCTGTCCTACTTTGGGGCTCACAGGGTGTAAGAACAATGAAATCTGACATCCCCCCCTCCTTATTACAAGGGAGCTCTGAACTGAAGATGGTACAAGGTTGTCTGCCAGACACTGGTTTGTAGTAAATGTTGGCCAGCAAAGGGAATGGGAGCCAAAGCCATGTTTGTCAAGTAGATTTGAAATATCAGTGAGTTGGAGAGTCATTGAAGGGTGATCACTGGGGGAGGAACAGGGGATGAGCCGACTTTTCAAGGACTTGGGGGCTTGGGGGGGGAGAGGCTGGACATGACACAGCCTATAAACCTGCCCTGGACTCATTCCACAGCAGGGGCAGCAGGAAAAGGGGGGGATTCTGCCCCTCTGCCCCCTCAGGTGAGACCCCCCTGCAGAGCTGCCTCCAGCCCTGGGGGCCAGCACAGCGAGGACATGGAGCTTCTGGAGCAAGTCCAGAGGAGGCACCAGGATGGTCAGAGGGCTGGAGCAGCTCTGCTGGGAGGATGGGAGAATTGGGATTGTTCAGGGAAGCTTTGGAATGACCTAATTGTGGCCTTCCACTGCCTGAAGGCAACCTGTAAGAAAGATGGAGAGAGACAGGAGGAACAGGACAAGGGGGAATGGCTTCAAACCGAAGGAGAGTAGGGTTAGATGGGATATTGGGAAAAATTCTTTGTTATGAGAGGGGGGGACCTGGCACAGGTTGGGCAGAGAAGTTGTGGCTGCCCCATCCCTGGAAGCATCCAAGGCCAGGTTGGAGCAACCTGTTCTAGTAGAAGGTGCTCTCCCAGAACTCTCCTGGGATTCTGAAACACACTTTCAGTGTCACCTGTGATGTGAGGCAACCTGTTAGTAAATAGTCTGTATAGAAACTTGATGTTTTGTGCCACTGTTCTTTTTGCCATCCAGTCTAGAACCAGCTGGCATAAGCTGCTTTCATAATTTTCAAATTGCAGTTTGTCTGGATATCAAACCACGTGGCATGTTTTTTAACAGAGGTAAAGCTGTTTGCATTGTCTGTGACACAGGGGTAGTTTATGAAGGAGGAGAAAACATCTTTACAAGCAAGTTGTGAGCCTTCTGCTGGATCCAGGGGTTGCTGAGTGTGCTGTGGGACCTGAGGATGAGAGAATGTTGATATCTAAGGCTTCCTTCCCTCCTTAATACTTCCATTTCGGATGTAAGCCTTTGCTCCCAGTAAACAGTGTTTTTATGGATAATAGCTGCCATGACCTGGTGAGAGGAACAGCTGGTTAAGTCATATGATATGATAATTCCAAGACTGGAAAGTCATAATAAGAGCCAAGTGCCTTTCTAACATGTTGGTGTGCACAGTCTCAGGCTCGTGGCATTGGTGGTGTTGCTTCATCTCTTTTGCCCACCCTGTCTGAAGACTGGTTTGGAAGTTTCAGGATGAGTCTGTGATCAGGAATCTCCATCAATGAACTTCTTGGAAAAATAAGTAAGTTATAATCATGTTTATTAAATCCTCCAAGCCTCCTGTGCAGCTTTCATTTAACAAGCAAAAGAAACTACTGAAATTATGCTTAGCAAGTCTCTGAGGAGAGCTGGGTGTCCTGCTGTGCTCAGCCTGGTTTCCAAGCCAAAATGACATGGGGCACTTGGAGAAAGCTTTGTAGAATCGTCCAGATTGTTGACATTTCTCCAAACAGACCTATTAACCTGCGGAGGAATTTGAGATTTGCACACCCTCAGTCCCAAGGGTCCCCAAGCCACATTTTCCATGATCACATTATTCATATTCTGGAGGTAAAAAAAAATTTGAAGCAAGGTATTCTGTCTCGCCTTGTGCTTCCTGAGGCCATTTAGGAGGCAGCACCTTTGCATTTCTGATGTCAAATGTGACCACAGTTAGAAACTTTCAGTCTCCAGGTGGAATTCAGCCTATTGACACAGTTGGAATTTTAGAGTGCAGGGAAACATTAACCACTTCCTCTCCTCCAGCCTAGGACATCAAACTCTCAACCTGTCATTTAGGAGCCAAACTCATTTACAGCAATCAAAACTTGAGTAACGACTATTTTCTTTTATTTTTCAGGGAAGTTATTTCAGATTTACATCCCTTCAAGTGCAGAATTTGCTCCTGAGTGCTCTCCTTCCTCTCCACCTCTCCCTGCCCAGTCAAACATTGGAGTTACTGTAGGCTCCCACATTAAATCCACAGCAACCTGGAGGTCAGGCAGTTCTTTACCATTGTGGCAAATGTATCAGCTCACCCTGAAACAGATCTGCCTTTCATCAGATTCCTCTTTAATGAGGTAAGAGATTTGATTTCATGGTTAAAGAAATACAATGAAATCAAAGATACATGATACGTGAGCGACTGCATTAACTCTGTAAGGAAATGGGAATTGCCAGACCAGGTCTAGACAGAGTCTCTGAAATGGTTAATTATGGAACAAATAGCTCACTCTGAGTGCTGCCTTGAGAAAAGCTCTGTCAGTCCAGAATCTGGAGAGAAAAATTCTGTTGTAATAATTGAATCCCTAACGTTCTGGCCTTGGAAAACATTGAAATGAAACATCAGTGCAAGGACCAAAGAGGGAAAGGGAGGAACAGATGTCTGTGCAGAACAAGCAGGTGTGTGTGTGTATCTGTCTGAACCACCATCCCCCTGTTCAGAGCTGATCCTGGGAATGGAGCCCCCCTGCTCTGGAGCCAGGCTGGGAGAGCTGGGGGTGTCAGCCTGGAGAAGGGAAAGCTCTGGGGAGACCTGAGAGCCTCTTCCAGTGCCTAAAGGGGCTTCAGGAGAGCTGGAGAGGGACTATCTCCAAGGGTTGGAGGGACAGGACAAGAGGGAATGGGCAGGGATAAGGGGAAGAAATCCTTCCCTGTGAGGTTGGGCAGGCCCTGGCACAGGTTGGGCAGAGAAGCTGTGGCTGCCCCATCCCTGTGAGTGTCCAAGGCCAGGTTGGACGGGGCTTGGAGCAACCTGGGCTGGTGGGAGGTGTCCCTGCCCATGGCACGGGGTGGGACTGGATGATCTTGAAGGTCCCTTCCCACCCAAACCAGTGTGTGATCCCAAACCCTTTCTGTCCATCCCATGGGCACAGGTCAGGGCAGTTCCCTGATGGTGGGAGGGTTGGGCAGGTCAAAGTCACGCCTGCCCTGTCCTGGGTGTGAAGTGTTCACAGCTCAGGGGGATGGATTTGACCCTGGAAATGGGGGCTCTCAGGCCTCTGCAAGCAAATCCTAGAGCTTTTAATCATCTTTTACACACAAGAGTTTTGCTATTTGTTTCTGGATTGGTTTTTGGGGGTTTTTTGTGGTTTGATTTTTTTTCTTTGGTTGGTTGGTCTGGGGGCTTTGTTTTGGAGAGGGTTGTGTTTTGTTTTATTTTTCATACCCAGTGCAAGAAGCATTAATCCCCTGGATTGCTCTCAGAAGAGAAATACTGAGAGATGTCTGTTGTTCCCCTCAATGTTGCTCTTAAACCAAGTGCACCCTTTGCATCAGCTCCTGGAAAGAACATGAGTTCCCTTAGAAAAACCAGAACATTTTGTATGTTCCTTGCTCTCATTACTGGGCTATTTGCTTTTGTCTGTCAGTCAATGTAAAGAATGTAAAATCATTTTTTCCTCTTTTACTGTGGGTTATTTTATTCATCTGTACCACAGTGTGGAACAGGCACAGGTGCCAAGAGTCACTTCCAAGATTAGAATCTTAATAACTTCCTCAAACGTCCATCAGCCTGGAGATGCAAATTGCTGCACTGAGGCATTGCTTGTTATTCTTTCTGTACTTATTAAATTTTATTTCTGGATCTGAGACCCCCTGAATCCACATCTCTGCTCTCTGAGCCAGCTGCTGAAAGGAGTAAATTCTATTATACTGTCCTTCTTGAATTGTAGTGTGTCTTTAAGCATACACAGCTCACAACAGAGAGTTCTGGAGAATAAAAAGGACATTTTTTTCCCCAGGTCCTTCCCTGGCTGCCTCTTGAGGAGCTTCTTATCTTTTGTATTATCAGCATTGTAGGATTGTGACATCTTCACTATGTAGGACATAGTCTTGCTGATACCTGTTCATATTCTTGTTAAAAACTCCTATTAAGCCTCCTAAATGTGAGTGTTGACAAGAGGAATGTTGCATTCACACTGTTGGCATGAGGCTCTGTGCCAGTAGGAATCAATGCCCCAAGGGTTAATATTCCACTTCCAGCCTTGTCCTGAGTCCCTGAGTTTGGACAACATGGATGGGGAGGTGGCACAGGCAGGAAAGTGTCCAGGAAGCTTTTCAGTGGTGCCTCACCCAAAGGAAGAGCAGTGAGGGATTTAACAGGGTGTCCCTCTGTGGGCCTGAGCATCCTCTGCCCTCAGAGCACAATTTATTTCATTGTGTCCCCTCCCAAAGAACTGAGATGCTCCAACTCACGTCCTCAGCTGCCTTATGGTATCCAAATTTCAGAGGTGAGCTCCTGAAGGGTCACAGAGCCTTTCCAAGCATCCACCCCCACGTGACAGCTTATTTCAGACAATATCCTTGTTTTTGCCAAATGCTTTCCTGCTGGCTGGCCTTGGGCTGGGCAGGCAGGGGGACACCCATGGATAATTAGGAACAGGGATTTGTCTGCAGGTCGCTCTGCCAGACAGAAGCCCTGAATCCACACAATCTGCAACATCTGAACGAGCCTAGTCGGGATAGAGATGAATTTTTCACACCTGTTTCTCCAAACTTAATAATAATAAAAAAATTCCAGGCGAGCTCGAGGAAGGCAACATTCCAGTAACATTTTGCTTTTACTGACCAAAATTTCCCGTAAGATGGGCCTCTGGTGTGGAAAATCTGTCCTCACTCGCTTCCCCCCCCAGCCCTGGGAGGACATATAGAGTCTGGCTGGGGTTTGGTTGGTGCCAGGGCTGCCCCAGGAGCTCTGGGCTGGTTATTCCCAAGTGCCATGAGGTCAGAGCCACGAGTGTCCCCCTTGGTTTGTTCCGGGGGATGTTTCTAAACCCCTTGTCACTTCATTATGCAGCAAATTGGGAACAGACAGCACTAAAGCAGACAGAATGTGAAAAAAAATAATATATATATATAAAGAGGAGTCATAATACTATGAGAGAAATATGTGTAAAGTCCCCAAGAGCTCCTGCCCCTTGGCCAAACACCAAGCTGAAATCCAAGATGTTTGATGTGCTGAATTCCGACTTTCCCGCCCCACTGCTCTTTTGTTTTTATAGTTTATTTTTATTTAGCAACAAGTGGAGAGGGACAAACTTTACTGTTACCATGTTGAGGTTGTGGAAAACTACAGTAGGAGGACATGGGCTGAATTTGGCTATAATTGACTGGAATTCATGACATGGAGTATCTTTTGTTGGCTGTGTAGAATGGAATCACTTCCTAAGTGTAATGAGCAATCCTGGACAGGATCGTTTTGGGACACTGAAGCACTGGCTGTTACTTGAGCACTCCTTGCACAATGGAGTCTGTAAAAAGCTTTTAGGGAAGAAATAAAATATTTGGAATTTGATACCTATAGAGGTTCTGAGTTCCCTCTGTTCTCCAGGCATCAGTTTTAGAGTTCAGCCTTGTGGGAGGCACTGCCTCTGCCAGAATAAATGCAGTTTAAAACAACAAGAGAACCAAAAACCTCTCATAATGCAAACGTTTGCCCTAAAAATTGCTTTAGATGAAAGAAACCTGGCTACAATTTAACAAATCCGGGGCTGTTCTGGAGATGACAGATTAAATAAGAGATGTACAGCAGGAGCTCTGTTTTTCTTGCTTAGCTCCTTATTTAAATTTTGTACATTCTGTATCATAGGCAGCAACTGCCATTGGTTTGGGACTATTAAAAAAGTTGAATTTACTCCTGTATACAGCAACAAGGTTTTTTTTGCTCTTTGTTGTTTTGAAAAATTACTGTTAAATTACTGATATTGATGTGCAATATCAGCAAGAAAAAAACCCAGGAATGTCTGTTCTTTGTGAATGAAACTGGTGGGTTCAATTAACTTCAGTTTTGTAAATGCAGTTATTAAATTCGGGAGGAGTGTTTGCACAATATCATCATACAACTGGCATTCTGAAAGTGTGAGGATAAAAGAATTGTGTTCAAAAGAAGAGCAGCAAACAGGATTTCTATTGTGCTGTCACATAAATATGTTACAAGCAACTTTATTTCAATATGGAATGATTTGGATTATTCTATTATGGACCTTTGCCAGCTCTGAAAGGGAGATAATCTTAAATCTGAGCTACGAAAGATGATTACAAGCAAGAGAGAAGGTTTAGATTGAATTTGCACTTCTGTTGTTGATGCTGAGAAAGCCCCAAACTACAAGGAGGTCACAGGGGGTTGCTGGGGTTTAGAGAATGCAGGAAAAGCACTTGGGATCAGGAGAAGTCAGTTCAGCATTAGCCTGTTTTAGTCTAGTCTATATTTTGCTTCTTCTGTGCAATGTGATGGTCTCTGCTCTCAGTCTAGGGTGGATGTGCAGATGTGAAGAACTGAGAAATACAAAAGGCTCGACCTGGGCTCAGTTACAAACTTACCTTTTTTTTTTTTGTTAAATTCGTGACGAATTCTCTGTCTCTCTTTTTTCTTCTTTTCCTCAAAATTCTTGCTAAGCCTGGATTTCTAAAGGCACGGGAGCAGCGTAAGCAGTGAGCTCATACATCTGAAGGAGTCTGGGATTACAGCTGTGTTTAATAAAATCTGAGTTAGCTATAGAGAATGTAAGTAAGTTAAATCCCATCTGCTTTGAGGTTTCCCTTTGGTCCCAGAAGAAGCCAAATGCAGGATATGAGGAGAGGTGTACGGGCTCCTTCCGGAAATGCTGGGAAAAAAGGCAAGGAAAAAAGGCCTCCCTGCCTTCCTTTGGCCCTTTTATAAGATGACCTCACCAGTGACAGTGTGAGCAACGCACGAGGAGAGAGAAGAGCTTGTGATCCCCCTCACTGCCAGATGAACGGGCTCAGAGCTCTGTGAAGAGCCAGCAGCACCTCTCCCTCTTCCCATCGCTTTGCCATGGCCATGGATATCCTGGACAAAGTGGGCAGCACCAGGAATTGGGCTGGTAGGGCTCTGTTCCTCTCTCTTCGTGCCTGGGGGCAAACTGGAGATGAGCAGCTGGGTCAGTCCTCCACCTTTACAATGATTTGCCAGTGTTTGATAATCTGGATGTGACATCCCATCTGGCCAGGGGATAATTCAGGTGACAAACAGGAGAGGGAGACACTTCTTAGCACTTTCCACTTCACGCCTGGACTAGAGCTCATGGAAATTCTCACAAGTCTGCTTTTACTTGACCATGGTTTTTGTATTATCAATTTGTGAGGCAATAATTAAGCAAATGTAGCTGTTAAAACCTCTTTGTCAGTAATTGAGGAAGCCAGAATTATATTCCAATTATGTCCCTGTATTTTACCTACCAGTCTCCATCCCCTGGTCCTGGGATATTGCTCTTGAATTGGAGCTTCCAAGATCTCCTCCCCAGAATGTGAATGGTAGGTTAAATATCCCTATTTGCTAATCTGTGACCATGTTTTATTAGTTTAAAACAATTTTGGGGTATGCTTTGAAGTGTCTAGGGCAAACACAAACAGTTTTTTAGTTGTTTTGGGACATTTCTTGTCTTCTCAATCCCACCTTGAGATTTCTTCAGCTTTCCTCCAAGAGAGTCCTGGTTTTTTTGACTCAAAGTACAGACAGACAGGTCTCTTCTGCTCTTATCAGATTGATTGGAATAGAAATCACAGAATCACACAATGGTTTGGGTTGGAAGGGACCTTGAATCTCATTTCATTCTGCTCCCTGTCATGGGCAGGGACACCTTCCACTAGCCCAGGTGGCTCCAACCTGGCCTTGGACCCTTCCAGGGCTGGGGCAGCCACAGCTCCTCTGCCCAACCTGTGCCAGGGCCTGCCCACCCTCACAGGAAGGAATTCCTTCCCAATATCCCACCTAACCCTGCCCTCTGACTGTTTGAAGCTGTTCCCCCTTGTCCTGTCACTTCATGCTCTTGTAAAAATGTTTTTTCCCTTCTCTCTCATGTCAGTAAATCGGGGCTGTCTCCATAAAAGCCAATCAAACTGTGCAAAGTGGGCACAGTTGCTTATCCATGAGTGGGTCTCATGGATTCTATTGACAGGACATTGATTGGATACCTATTACAAATCCTAATTTGTCTCTGTGTTTGCTCAGCATCTCTCACAGGAGTTCCAGCAGTGATAAAATATTGATAAATGTGGCCAAACAGCAGCTTTTATTTATTTTCCAGGCTCTTCTGTCCCATTTTTCTCCAGTGTCTTCCTGTGTCAGGATTTTACTTTAGGTTTAAGGCAGCTGATAAAATCAACTCTCTACTTTAAAGGTAGGACAAGTTTCCCTTAACAGGTTCAAGGCCAGGTTGGATTGAGCTTGGAACAACCTGGGCTAGAGAAAAGTGTCCCTGTCCATGGCAGGGGGTGGAATGAGATGAGCTTTAAGGTCCCTCCCGACCCAAACCAGTCTGGGATTCGATGGATTTGCAGTAGGAATCCTCATCCCTGTGGAACACATGCTGGCAATGACAATCCCTGTATTGGCACATGTTTTATGGAATGGATAAGCACTCCAGACTTCTGCTTTGGTGTTTTCATCACTTAAGCTTCAGCAGGGAAACTCTGCCTGGGAGACATTTAAGGATGTGTTTAACATGATTAACTGTAATTTTGACACCAATAATCTTAAAAATACGATCCCAGTGAAAGTGCATGTATTTGGGGATGGATAGAAGCCTGTGCTTAAGCATTTTTATGAACTCCAGCACTTAGAGGATGCAAATTGGTGGGCACAGGATAAAACCTTTACAGCAATTGAGTTACTTTCCTTGTGTCATCTATGGATTAACCACTTAGGAGTGTTTCTAATACGCTCATAAAGCTTCGTGCCATCCCACAGAGAAAGCCTCTCTCTCCCCCTCAGTCCTCAGTGATTTGCTGGAGTTCTCCTTGCCACTTTTCATACTTTGATACACAGCCAAAGCCATATTTTGTCTCATAAACTTCTAATAAATTCTACTGCAAATATGATAAAAGCCAAGGATATTTATGACCACTGGAAGTCGCTCTGTGTCCCAGGGTCTGATACCAGCAGTTTGCATGGAAAATATTTATGTTCTGGTGTAAGTTGTCATTGTCTATTTATTCTTTTCTTCTTTGATTTTTCTTGAGGGAATTTTGCATGGAGCTTCCTAGATTGTGTTTGTGGTATCACCAACAACAAACTCTTGTCTAGTGTATATTATCAGTGTGTTGATGTCTCTCTTTTTATTTTACAGATCAGGGGAACACATGATCCAAGTCATCTTTCCAGATGTTGTGGCTCCACATCGACATATTCCTTAACAGGCATGAAACTTCTTCCCACTGGTGTGATAATAGAGCTTGAAATAACTTTATTAAACACCAATATTTGCTCAATTACAGCTTGTTTGCCATCAACTTGTGGTCTTCCCAGGCTGTGCAAAACCAGCCAAGACATATTTACCACTTAAAAGAACAGTTAAAGACAGACTGAATAGGGATCTGTCAGTGCACAAAATCCCCTGGATCAGTTATCAAAAGCTGCTTCCTATTTCTTCACTTAGGGAACAAATACAACCCTTAGGAGATGCCCTGATAAAAACAATAAATGCAATTAATAGAGAAAATTTCCTTTTCCTTTTTGGAAATCATCTCTTAATGATTCCAAATTGGCCTAATTTTTTTTTTCCCCTGTGAGTTAGTGTTTGGTGTGATAATTAATATTTTAATGGGCAATTATGGGGCCTCAACTTTCCTGCCTTTACAGGTGCTTGTGAACTCCAATTAACTGAACTGTATCTGGCTACAGCTGTGACGGAAGGGAGGCAATGCAGGTGGAAAGACTAAAGCACTTTCATCTTGATTCTGTACCAGTGAAATCTTGTGCATAGGGTCTAGAAATCAGAAAATGTAAGGAAAAGACATGCAGTGAAAAAAGATCTGGAAATTACATGAACAAAAATCATCAGTGGCAAGAGCAGAGCATGGAAAGGATCTTTCAAGTCTCCTTAAGGATCAGCCCTGTGATGTTGGAGTCTCTCTTGGAGAACCATTATCTTACCAATAAAGAAGAGAAGTTGTGTTGGGAGGAAGCCTTTCACAGGGGCTCAGTGGGTGCTGTTTCTCCAGCTGCCTGGCTTGGCTGTGCCCTTGGGGGCTGCTCTGGGGCATTGCCCTCCCCTGTGACCCAGTGGGCACAGCCCCAAGGCTGCCAGAGCTCCAGGAGGGTTTGGACGATGCTCTGAGGGACAGGGTGGGATTGTTGGGGTGCCTGTGCAGGGCCAGGAGTTGGACTGGATGATCCTTGGGGGTCCCTTCCAGCTCAGGATATTCTGGGATTCCGTGACTCTACTTTTACACACTTTTTCTCTGATAAGAGCATTTTCTTCCAGCCACAAGCACCGAATATTCCTCAAATTACCCAAGTCGAGGAAGGATCTGTTTCCCAGCTCCAAAGCAGTATTTATGTTTCAGATGTTGTATTCCAGTGGCTCCCTGCATTCCCATCTGCTGCTTATCAAAACTGGCTGCACTCCGTGCATGACAAGAGACTTCTCAAGGCTCCACTAACAAAGGTGTTAATTCACATTCAGGGCAGCTTCACTCTCAAATATGCTGCTTCAAAGTAGATTATTCCTCAGACTGGGTGAGCCAACACAGGTATTAAATTGGAACTCAGTCTATTTACCTGAGTTGTACCAATTTTGTAATAACGACTACATTCTTGCATTGCACTAATATTTCCCCAAATGATTAGTTAGTCTCCTTTAGGCTTTCATAAATATCAGTATAGTCCTAGATTTTTTTTTTTATCTGTTAAGATCTTCTGTACAACTTTGAATTTCCTCTCTTGCAAGCACATAAACCCACAGCAATAAATCCCAGCATATGAAGCTCAGTGTTCAATTTTTCCCTGTTCCTTTCATTTAAAAAAAAAAAAAAATCAATTGCTACCCACATTTATCTAATGAAAGAGAGCACCACAGGGCACAGAATGCAGTTCTGGTCCTGCTTGTTAGAGATCACAACCTGAAGCTATCTGTCTGATTAAAATACATTTTCCCTGTTCTTTCATGTTGCCATTTGCTTCTGACTCAGTGTATGGTTCAGTGTTTGCAACAGGGTATGATTAAGGATGGGTGAGCCCTAAAAGATAAAACAAGAACAGGCCTGAACTCTTACCTGAAACTTATCTCTTATGGCATTTTTTCCTTTTAAGTCAGGTAACTGGGTGGGGAATTATTGGAGAAAATATTAGTTTAAATTTTGATGCAGCAACTGTTGGCAGAAAAGATTTTCTTACCAAATGCTCCCAAAATAAACCCCACAAGTTGCTTTCTGAAGTTTCACACAAGTACCTCGTGTAGATTTGTGTGTGTGTGGACAATGAAATTCAATGTTTTGCAAATATTTGTCAAAGAACTACTAAAGTAAGACACAGGGAATGGTTTGTTGTGTGAGGAACTGCCTTTTCCTGAGTCCCAGTCTGGTTTTATTGGGAAAATTGTTTTACATCTCACAGGCAGGTTTTGGTCTTGTCACACTTAATTGAATTTTAAATCATCCCTAAATCACAGAACATTCTGAGCTGGAAGGGACACACAAGGATCCTCGAGTCCAACTCTTGAGTGAATGGCCCAAGGGGGGATCAAACCATCTCAGGATTATTTCACTGCAGAACTGGGGCAGAGGTAACACAGGCTGGTTCCAGGACCAGCTGGAGAATATTCCCAGAATTACACACAAAAATTTGGAGACTTACTCATGGCTCCATTCAATAATCCCATTACATCTGAGAGAGGGGATATGTCCGGAACAAGACGTACTTTTAAGAAAGCAGCAAACAAAGAGGGTCCAAACCAGGCACCAGGAATTAGGTAACATTTCTGACCCTCTCTCCAACACAGGCTCATTTCTTCTCTTAGGGCATGATTGTTATGAAACACAGCATGTCAAAAAATTAACACAGAAATTGAAAATGAGTGTTCATATTTGGAACTGAGTAAAATTTGTGCCATGTGCTGAGGGAGGGAGTTTGGTGTGAGCTCAGAGATATTATTGGACATAAGAGAATATACACACAGGGTATGTGTTGTATATGAAAGCTCCAGCAAAGAAAATTTGAGTAGTTCAGTGGACAAAAGAACTCCACATTTTATGGTCTCCAAAAATAACGATTTTGAAATAATGAGTCAGAATTTCAGGGTCAGGAATTCCTTCATCCTTTTCTAAGTGTGTAGGATGGACTGAATCGTCCTGGTAGTGCTGTGTTGGTGAAGCAGCAAAAAGGAAATAATCCTGAACCACGGAATCCCAGAATATCCTGAGTTGGAGGGACCCACAAGGACCATCCAGTCCAGCTCCTGGCCCTGCACAGACATCCTAACAATCCCACCCTGTCCCTAAAAGGATCATCCAAACCCTCCTGGAGCTCTGGCAGCCTTGGGGCTGTGCCCACTGTCCTGGGGAGCCTGGGCAGTGCCCACCACCCTCTGGGGGAAGAGCCTTTCCCTGAGATCCAACCTAACCCTGCCCTGGCACAGTTTTGTGCCATTCCCTGATAAAGTGATGTGTGATCACCTGGAACCTCGGAAAGGCCAGCTGGGAGGAGATTCATTCAGGAAACACCAGGATCCAAAGGGTCCAGGCAATCAGTTTTTACCCTTATGAGCACCCCTGGTCCTGAGTAGGATCCCAGGAGCGGTGCTTTGTGTTTTCATTGTCCTCAGAGGTGGTTGCATAAACATTGCTTTCCAAATCATCCAACACGAGCAATTCCATCCTTTATCTGGAAGTCAGACCTGAAAGTTAATCTTCCTGTCTCTCCCCCAAACAGAAAGACCCCAAAGGAAACCCAAGTGTGGGCAAGGGAGAGGCAGGTTTTTAGTGCCAGGTAGGAGGAAAATCAGTGTTAATTCTCAGTTCACGAGAAGCCTTTAACTGTGATCTTTTCTTTTTGCCACAAGCCCGAGGTTCAAGGGTGGTCAGAGACAACATAGAGCCTTGCCAGGTCCCAGCTGAGCGCTCTGTGTGTCACTGATAGCTCTGGGGTGGAAGCAGGGAAACCGGGAGACTCGCAAAAGTGCTTTGGTTATCTTTACACACAGACAGCCACGTAATCTCTTTTTATCAGATTTGAGAAGAAAGGGAATCCCTTCTGTGTCTGTTCCCTTCAGGCTTTTATCTCTCCTTTGCTTCTTTTTCTCTTTTAAAAAGGCTCAGGCTACAACTCTGCTCACTCGACTTCTCTCTTGATTTCTGCACTCTTCTCCCTACGGGTCTTGCAAGCAGGAGTGGAAAGGGATGCAAAGGAGATCACAGGCTTGAAAAGACGGGAATATGCCAGATCCTCTGCGTGTGTAAATCTGAATTTTTCAGCTGGTTCCAGTGGAGTGGGATCGATTTCCACCAATTGCACATCAACTTGTGTAGGACTTCCTAGAATTTGTGATTCCCCTGCTTTTCTGTAAGTTTGCTACTATTTCACAATGTTAAAAGAAGGGGGATGAGGGGATTAAAACTCTTGATAATGTGCTCTGCTGATGCCGTAAGGAAAATATTCTGCTTTCTGAGTCATTTGCCCTGAGCTGACTTTTTCTTTGAATGGTCCAGGGGTTTCCTTCTTTAGCCATAAATTGCATGCAAATTCTTTGTGTGTGCGCTGTGTATGACACTTTGTGTGTCTGCGAGTGTGCGTGTGTGTCTTTCAGAAGCAAAGCCAAAGCGCGAGAGGCTGTTCCTTTAAAGCAAAACTGAAAAAAAAAAATGCCTTCAGGCATCCTATTACAGTGGAAGGAGCCAAGGATCAGGATTTGCAGCTCAGCTATATAAACCCAGCAGAATCTGGCTGATGTGACCAGTTTGCCTTGCTGTCAAACCTCTCGGTGTTTCACACACTCGCACACACAACCAGGCAACGCAACTTCGCGGAGTTTTGACAGGACGGCAACAAAGTCAGAAGCCGGGAGCTGACTTGAGCATCATATTTATTTCATGGAGGCTGCTCCCAGCGGGATCTAAGCTCTGGCAGGGTCTGCGAGGTAAGTGTTTCCTCCCTGAATTAAAGAATCAGGAGCTTTTCTCGCCCAGTGACCTAGTGTCCTGTCATGACTCTCGTCGCTCTGACCATCAGACTGAACACTCAGGGATCCTGTTCGGGAATAGGTTTGAATGGGAGCGAGTCTGGCTTTAAGTTTGGCTTTATTGTCCCGTGTAATAATGTGAGAAATGTCCCAATCCGATTCAATGAATGAATGGAGCAGGAGTTAGCTCAGTGCTGCACATCGACACAAATCCAGACAGGAAAGGTAGAAAAGCAGATTTGGGATTTCCTCTTGGCTACTGAGGTAACAGAAATATTTCCCCCGTCCCCACTTCATGAACCACACTGAGCCCACTTACAGGTCTCACCCCTCCCAGGTAACTCCTCTTGCTGTGCTCTTTGTGACTCTTTTCTGTGTTAATTTGCTCCCTGCACAATTCTTTCCCCCGGAGCCTTTGTCACCTTCCTCCCAACCCCCACTGAGCTCCAATTTCTTTGAAAACTCTGCGAACATTAGTGGGGAGCAAAAGACAAAGGGAGATTCAACCGGTATCTTATTGCCTGTGCTTCAGGGGGTGGGTTCAGGGAGCAGGAGGGGGAAATTCCCCATCATCATGGAAAAACAGACACTTACTCTGTGTCTTGGCTACTTGCTGCCTTGTGCACAGAGATTTTCTGCATGACTGTGCCTGCACTTGCCAGGGAGGCTCAAATTGGCTTCAGAAAGAGAAGCTGACTGGGAGAAGGTGAACACGCTCAGATTCATTTAGGAGTTAAGCCCACTTATTGGAGACTTTGTGTTACATCACCTTTGCAGAGTTTCCCCTGCCTGATTTTGTCTCTGGTTACCAGGAGAGAGAGTTTTTGGCAGTAATTCCAAACTTCTGTAAAGTCTGTATCATACTATGGAGGGGAGTGAAATGTTCACATTGAAATGATGGTGACGTGTCCTCTTGCCCAGTGGAGACATTAGAAAATTAAAAAGGACAATAAAGATATTAGTCAAATTTTTCTTCATGAAGAAATAAAAATCAATGAAATGCATGTGATTCTATGTACTGGGTAAAAGCATTATTGTCCAGCTGTTGTGCTTGGTTTTCTCTCCCAGTTTATTGTTTTTAAATCCTATTAAATATTGGGAATTCATTTTACACACGTGAGTTTTCTTTGATTGTGCTGGGGTTGCACATTTGCCTTTTAAAGACTTTTCCCTTGATTTGTGAGATTCGATTTTTAAAGACTTTTCTCTGTGATTTGTGAATTCACAGATTCATAGAATGGTTTGGGTTGGAAGGGGACCTTAGGGATCATCCAGCTCCCACCTCACATCTTCCACTAGACCAGGTTGCACAATTTAAGGGTGCTGTGGTCTGAGAATGGTCTGGACAGTGGGAACAAATGACTGTCCTTTGAATGCCAGGAACATCTGCAGAATGTGTGTTGGGATGTCCTTTGGGGTGTTCCTTACTGCCACAGGGGACTGAGGAGCAAGACTGACCAAGTTCGATCAAATGAAACTGTTCAGCCAAAGAGAATTGGTGTGTCTGCAGTTCTTCTCTGGGAGTGAGTTTGGAAAGTCACTGGAAGAGCTGTCAGGGTGTTCCCAGTGCAGGTGCTGAAGGTACTGAGGGAAGGACGTTCACCTGAGCTGAGCAGCTGGAAAGGGGCAGAGTGAGGGGCACTGTCTGCCCTCATTGCCACTGACCTGTCACACTCACCACCCCCAAAAAGCACAATTGGCATTCATTGCCCATCGTTTTTGCCCATTAATTTTACCCTCGGGCTCCTTTCAGCCCAGAGAAAACTCTTTGCTAGTTCCAACCCTTAATCCTCTAACTACAGTTACGTTATCAGTGTTTCCAAAGCTGTGGGAGAGCCAAAGGATCTGCTGAAAGCTCACAGCCTGCAGATGAGAATGTCATGTCTCAGCTGGAGAGAAAGCAGAAATTCTGCTAAAGAAATCTCTTGCAGGTACATGGTGGTCACAGGGAGAGAGAACCAACCAGACCCCACCCTCCTGTTGAAATAATGATGCTAAAACTTACTGGGAATAACCCTAAAATGTGCTCCACAGGTTCTGAGTAACTTAGCTGGAGACTTTTTGTTAATGGAAATCTGTTCTCTTTTTTTATCCCATCTCTTTAAGACTGAGATCATTTCTCCTCAGTATTCACTTAAACTCAACTATCACGTTGCTATAACAGCATTTCTAAAGGTGTTTGACATTCAGCTCAGGTGGCTTATTTTTCATATTACTTCTTTTTATAAAATAGCTAAAAAAAGTCAAAGACTATTCATGTATCAAGATGTTCTGACTTGCTCTAAAGAGACTGTCAAAGTTTGTTCTTGAGTATTGTTTCATTTTTTGATAAGAAAATGAGATTAAATGGCAGAGTCTGTTCTTCATGGGACTTTTTCATCCTTTTCAAGAGAGAAGCAGAACCAAGAAGCAAATGTACATGTCAAACAGTGATATTGCTTTGGAGCCAAAGCCGTAACCCTTTCATTCCTCCTGGTAAAACCACTTGAAAAACCAGACCTGCTTGGGCAGTTCTCTGCATTTTCTTGGTGCAACACAAAGGTGCCTCTGTCCATCCAGCTCTGTGGGCTGTGTCCAGAGCCTTGAGTGGTGCCAAATGGCATTTAATTGTCCTGGGCTGTATAAGGGATGTCTGGTGTGAATGGATGTCCCATTTTGGCAGATCTATAAGGGAGAAACATCTTCCATTCAGTTGGATGTTTCCTTTAAGTAACTCTGGTATCCATGGTTGAGTATTGCATTTGGAAAAGAGCTGAAATGCAGAGAGGGTGGTGTTTGCTTCATTATCAGCCACACATTTACCTGTCCTACCTCTGTGACATCTATTGAAACATGAGAAATTCAGATTGGTTTAAAAAGTGACTCTGATTTAAAGCCTGTGAGTTGATATAGTCATCCTTGGACAGGTGCCATCAGAGTCTGCTGAGCTGAGGGGCCATTGACACTTTTAAGGTCCAGTGGCTCATAAAACTCAAGGCTTAGGAATGGATGATTTACATCAGTGGAAAGTTAGAAAGCTCAGCTTTCCAATAATGAAAAGGTATTTGTTTTGAACAGTGGCAGTTTGAGATACAGGGTTTTAAAACTGGGCTCTGATTTACCAACAGGCACTTTCTCAGACTTAATTCCTGCTGTGAGTTTAGCACACCCTTCTCAAAGACTGATCTCTGCATCCAACCCTGTGGTTATAAACTACAGAAGTCTGAAACTACTGTAAAATGTAATAGCTCCCCTTGGTTGTTTTAAGGAATTTGCTGATGTCATATTGCAGAAAAATCATTGTTGCTCAAGTAGGAAACTAAGGAAGTCAGCAATCAGAGGGAATTAAGTTGAGTAAATATTTTATCCTCACCCAGGCTCAGAAACATGCAAAACCAGTGGAACTGCAGGACTACAACTAATGAGTTCTGGACAGAAAACATCATAGTTTGAGGTCAAGAGCTGAAAAATAAGGGATGTGTACAGATGACTTGGGAGATTATAAGGTGCAATTTAATTGATTAAACTGCTTGATATCAAGGTGGACTTGCTGTCCATGGCTTTGGTTGGTTTGAGCAGAGGTTTATGAGCAGCTGATGTTGTAACCATTGCTACAGCATTTTAGGGCTTTGTTGTATTAGCAGAAGTTTTGAGACATAGTAAGTGATGCTGTCTGCCATAAGGAACTTACAACTGCTATTATTAGCTGTCCAAAAAAAAGTTCTTTGTATAGTGGAGAGAAAAAAAGAAGGCAGAAGCAGTTCTTTGAGGGATGGGACTGCTGGAGAGCGGAGAAATGAACAACCCCAAGAGAAAAGCTTGAGCTGTCACAGTTTCCACCCAGCTCAGGGCAAGTGTGAAACTTCCCCTCCCTCAGTGCTCACTGTCCACTCGTGTGTTCAACCTCTGTCCAGTCTGAGCTGAAGTTAAATGCCTTCCACATGTGGGAAAAGTTAAGAACTGGGCTTCCTTCCAGCTACTGAAATCCTTCTGAAATCCTTCAATGGCTGATGTAACCGAGCGGTGTGGAACGGGCAGACTGGGAGGAGGAGTCAGAGCGGGATCCTGCCTGACAAGAGATGCCTCTGGATCCTGCAGAAAGAGTTTGGGCACCGAGAGAAGGAAGTTTGAATAACTTAATGTCTCTTTTGAACACTGATTGAATGTCATACATGCCCTTAAAACTAGACATGACCTTATTGTAATATTTTACTGGATTCCTCTCCCTTCTATGTGTTGCTTATCCTGTTGCTGACAAAACAACAGCAAAAAACCCCCACCTGTAGATACCCAGATGTAGAATTTAAAGAAACTAGTTAATATAAATTAAACCTCATAAGATACCTCATAATCCAGCATGAGATTTTGCTGCTCAGCTCACGGAGTCAACGAGAATAACTCTCTGTTTATGATTTTCTTTGGCTTATGCATGAGCGAACCACCCAAGGCAAATCCATCCTGAGTTGACCTTGTCACAAGAAATTTCCCCAGATTCACATCCTGAATTGTCTGTAGTTTCAATTAAACCAAGGTGGGATGCTGCCAAGTTTTCAGAACTTCCAACTGGAGCATCCCAGCGCACGAATAGCCCGTGGCATTTTGTATTCTTTGGGCAGCGGAGGACAAGGTTGCCAAGTTTGCATTCAGTCATCCATCACATATTAGCCTACTGGAGGTCCATTCTTCCTGAGCAATGGGGGAGCTCTGCTTCCTACTTACAGAGATTACTCACACAGAAAACCCTTTCCCCCAAACCAGCCCCGCGCAGGGAAGAGAAAGGTTCCATTCAGAGAAACTCTCCCGTTCCAAACTCTTCACAAAAATGATATTGTTTCATGCTTAGAAAACATATTCTTTTTAGTAATTGAGTCGAAAGTGCAGGGTGGTAGGACAGAAATCTTTAATACAGATTTTCAAAACAGTTGCTTGAATCGCAGGCACAACAAAGGTCTGTTGTGGTGGGCTGGCTCTTCCCATGCCAGGCTGTGGCATTGACTATATGGGTGCATAGATATTGGCCAGGATGCTCCCAGGGCTCTGAAACTGAGAGCTTGGGGAAATTCCACTAGAATGATTTTCCTTTAGCTGTGCCCAACATGCCCCAGAGCTTGGTAAATCCATAGACTTAAAATTACAAACGCTAAATTTGTGATGGAATTAAGAGATTTGCCACAATATTAATCTAAACTGTCTTGATTCTTCTTTAAATTTATGTTCTTTTACACCATTCTGGCAACACAAAACCAAAAGGGGTTATAAATTTCTTCAGAGTATACACAAAAATTAAACTCTGAGACTGTTTGCTTTGTGTGCCCATCAGAACTGGCTAAAGCGTTATTTCCACCATTAAGGAACTCCTGCTGGAAAGGGACTATAAAAAGATTTATTTCCAAGAAAGGAGTTAACTTTCCATTCCCAAGAAATCAAAAGAACTGGAAACACACGGGTATCTTCAGTGAGTTTGGGGCTTATCTCGAGCACAGGATGCAGGAGGAGCAGGTGGGAGAGCCAGCAGTGAGCTGAGCACTCCCAGGGCTGTGGTTTTCTGCCTCTTTGGCTCAATGAGAAGCCTTTATTTGTACAGGAAAGGGTCTCTCTGAGGGTGTGCTCTGCACTTCAGCACAAGACCTCAGTGGTTATCGTGCCTCTTGGCCAGGCATGATTTCATCTTGTCAGAAGCCACTTTGTCAGGCTTTCGAAAGGAGCTCAGTGGCCACTTTGCACTGGCTCTTTGTTTTTCCTGGTTCTTTTGGAAAGCCGACCTCCTTTGGGTGTGCTGAATCCTCCTAAATAGTTTCTCTGTGCTTTGTGACAAAGGCCTGTGCCAAGAAAGATATAAAGGTAGCTTGTGATGTATGGGCAATCCATTCCTCTTAGTGAGACCCAGTGTAATGCATATTTTCCCCTTTACTTGTGGCTTGTACTTCCCTCCTGCGTCGCTTGTACCACAGTAATTCAAGGCTGACTCCCAATGAATGCTGCACACTGTGGGCTACAAGTCAGATGGGAACAGGATACATATTAAGGGAAAGGTCTCAGATCATTTTTCTTATTGAAGTATTTTGGCAGTGTAAATANAAAAAAAAAAAAAAAAGGTTGGCATTTCCCCTGGAGAGCACTCCTTATGAATGTCCTATCTATTTTTCCAGTTTGGTGGCCAAGTGAAGTGTTTATAGGAGGATATACCATCTAACCAGCCAATGAATTTATATTTCCACTGCCAAGTGTTAATTATGATGTCGACTTACACACTTTACAGGTTAACAAGTCAATCACAGGGATCCAGCTCTCCAAGTGCTGCAGTTCCAGGCTTGATGGAAAGACTGCAGCACCCAGAGAGTGCCATTCTCAAATGCATTAACATTATTTGTGCTTTACTTGTCCTTCTTGGGCTGCTATTTCATATATTGTTTATTTATCTTAGCAGTAGTACATTGGGATCTGACAGGGGTGCTGACAGAAGCAAGAAAATACAGATGTGTGCCCATCCATGCTTTGCCCATCCCTGGATATGATGCCCGGGCTCTGGGAGCTCAGTGTCCTGTCCGTGCTCCCCAAAGCCCCCTGTCAGTGCTGTGGGAGGTCATTTTGGACACACAGTTCATTTGCTCTGGTTTGGTTGGTTCCCTCTAGATTTGGATGATGGTCCCACTGGCATCATTCAAATGGGCAAAGTCTCATCCATAAGGGAAGGGAAGTGATCCTGGATAATTGCAGTGCTTTTCAGGCTGTGACCTGAGTCTCTTTTGTATAATTTATGCTGCTCAGAACAAGAGCAGGGACCCTTAGACTCTGTTTGTTTCTGTGTATACACATAAAGCTCCCACTTGATGTAAGAAAAGTGCAATTCCTGTAAATAGAAATCATGGAATCACAGAGTGGTTTGAGCTGGACGGAGCTTCAAAACTCACCCAGAGTCACCCCCTGCCATGGGCAGGAACACCTCCCACCAGCCCAGGCTGCTCCAAGCCCTGTCCAACCTGGCCTTGGACACTTCCAGGGGTGGAGAGTCCACAACCTCTCTGGGCAACCTGGCCATATGTCCAGGTTATATATGCCCTATATATCCTATAATCCTGCATCCTAATCTCATATCACTGATAAAAAGGGGGCCTTGGTGTAAACAATAATTGGGTCTGTGGGGTTCAACTCCAGTGCCTTCACCTGGAAACATATAAGCACTTATTAATTCCCTTTGCTAGAGAGTATCAAATATAGTACACATGCTTGGCATGGCCTTAGTTATATAGCAGAGCAATTTCTTTTTGCAGAGGGTGCCTTGTCCTGATCCAGTTTGGTTTGTGCTCACATGGATCGCGAGTGCTGCCCACAGGGATAAACCCCAGTCTGACAGAGGGGAAACCAGAACCCCCCGAGCGTTTCTCATGCCCAGGGTGGCTCTTCATTGTCTGCATTTTTCCTCATGCCTCCCCCTCAGCTGGCAGTGCCAAGGGGATGGGTTTCTCCCGTGCAGGCTCCAGGGGCTGCCAGCCAAATTCCCATGTGACACAATCGCATTGATTTCACCGGGGATCTGCTGCTGGATAATTGAGCTCCGCAGCCCTTCTTTTATTCCCCGGCTCCGATTGCTGTCAGCTCAGCCTTTAGCACAGGCAGGTCTCAAGTCACTGTGGGTTAAGAGAACGAGGTCAGATGGTGGTGGTGGAGGTCTCTCGAGCCTCCCATTAGTGTTCCAGTGCCCAATTTGGTGACATTTGAAGCAGCAGCTCAGATTTTTGTCCGAGTTCAGTCACCATTGCCACTAATCACTTGCTCAGGGCTGTGTTTATGGCTGTATTTTCCATTACATTACATAAGTGCTTCTGCTTTACATCAGATCACTGAGAAACACCCTCAGACTGGACTTTTCAGCCTCTCTATTTTCCAAATGCCTTGCTCTCAATTTGTTTCATATTTCGTGACCCTAATTTATACTTCATTTTATCTTGCCAGGCTTGATTTTTATTCCATCTTCTTTTCATTACAGATTTTGTTTTATGATGAGTTTGCTGCCCTACCCTAGATTGCCAAAGATGAAAATTCTTGATGCTACCACATGTGACAGAACTAGGCCAGGCAGATCTGTAGCCTGGGGGCGATTACTGGAAGTCAGATTTCAAGGAACTCCTTCTGTGGGTCTTACAGTGTGCACATTCCTGCCTGTTTGAGATGTTAGTACCAAGGACAGAGGAGCTCTGGCAGGGAGGAAAATCTGCCTGAGGAAACTAATAATTGGTTTAAAAGCAAAGAATTGCCCGGTGAAGGGTCACCCATATGTTTCCTCCGCTTCTTTTAAAACAATAACTAAAGCCTGCTAATGACAGGAGGCCAGTAATAACATTTCTGATCCCCAAGAATAGTGCAGGATTTTATGGCTGAGTTCTGAGATTTTTTAGAGATGTCATTTCAGTGCTTGAATGAATATATGGTTAAATCAAAGTAGAATTGTAAACTCCATGCAAATAGCCATAATGAATTCTGGAAGTATCCTGCTGCCTGCTCACTGATATTATCTATAGCAATTCATCCCCCTTAAACACTTCTTGGTATTCCAGACCAGTATAAATGGAAATTGTTCATGCTCTTAGCTCCAGCAGAGTCATTAAAAGAGGAGAATTCCACATCACTCTGCTCTGTGTGTGACACTCCGTCAGCTGAAATAATTTCAAACATGGAAAAGTGGTGCTGGCTGGGTGGAGTGGGATCTTGGCTGACCTCTTCCTTTTGACCTCCAGGAGTAATTGGAAAAGCAGCCTCCTCAGAGATGTTGTCTCAGTGCCCATTCACTCTTACACTGTGTGACATTTGTTTAATAAGTCAGGAATTTATGGTTCTTATAATATACTTCCTAATTTCTACTGTGCAGTTTTCACTAATATTTTTGGTAAATGTGTTAATTTGGCATCTGCTTTTTATAGCAGATCAGCTATTTATTTATCTATTCTTACTATATTTATCAAGAGCATTGATGGCTCATTTCCTGCCCCTCATTACCTGCAGAAAAGCTCAGTTTGATGCCTCACTCATGAATTTTTCAGACAAATCAGACTGTCCAAGCTCCACTCTCCAGAGCTGGCTGCTGCTTTGCTCTCAGGATCTTGTTCAGCATGAATACAGTGGGAAGAAAATGCAGAAGTTGTGAATTTCTGCTCTTCCCATCTCATCCCAAAACCACCTAGAACTTTGTGAAATAGGCTCTGGAAAACCTATAGGTGGTTTTGGAAGAAATGCTGTGGAGAAGGGGCTGGAAATGAAGCAGAACACGAGTTGCTGTGATTCACGCAAGGGAGAACACAAACCTCATCGTTTGAAACTGCAGCAGCAAAGCCCTCCGAATATTTCAAAGTCAAGTCTCCAGCGTCTACCGAGAAAATAATGAGCTCCTCACAAAGTGTAACTTGGCAAAGAAACTTTCCAAAGACAAGTTTAGAAAACCGTAGATCTTTTCCAGCTCCGCGTCTTTGCTGCGAGGAGGGAAAAGCCAAGAGACCAAGCGAATGCTTTTGCTATTAGGAAAGGCTTTATTAAAAGGTACAGGACGTGCTTAAGAGGCAGGAGTGATTTCTGCTGTGAGATTATGCACAGAAGTTGCTTTTGCTGTGAAAGGAGAGGGTTTTTACATTGGAAAAGGCACTAATTGAGGCTTCTGTGTCCGTGGCCCGGAGTCCTGCACGTGTCTTCAGACACTAATGGGTAAAAGTCATTTCTGTGCTGGAAATGCAAACAGGGGGTTCAGGCAGAAACCAAGAGAAAGGAAGGTGTGAACTGTCCCTTCTGCTTTCCATGGAGTCCCTCAGAGATGACCCATTTCTACAGTTCTGCTTCTGTTTTTAGAACAGCAGCAGTTTCTCTGAATCCATTGTTGCCTTTGCTGCTCCCATCTCTGGTGTGTCCTGCTGTTTCTAATCCACAGGTTTTGTCTGGGCTGTGTCTTCTAGTGGCTTTTTCTTCCCCCTCTCTGACAGCTCTGGTAAAACCAGAGATTGCTTTGCAGAGGTGAGAAATAAAGTATTTAGGAGATGCATAGTCCTGCCTCTTTTTTTGCCCTCCCGAGTTTGTAGCAAATTGCTCTACTTGGCTGATTGCTGTGCACCCTGCCAGGAGCCTGAATGCAGCTCAAAAGCACCCCACTGACCTGCTTGTTTTGTTTCTCTTTTTCTGAATTCCAATTTCCAGAAATTGATGCTCAAGTGTCCAAGTTCTTTAACAAAAAACCAAGCTCCAAGGACAGGCTGAATTAACTTGTGCCTCACCTCAGTCACTGTTAGACCGTTTGGGCTCGGTGCTTGTTCTCTCTAATGCTGTTTCCCTTTTGAAGTTTGTATGTAGCATATTTGAATAATCTGCCCTATAAAATAACTGGGCTGTTTCTTGTGGCTTATAGAAAAATCCTGCTGTGCTCTGAGCTGGCTGGAGGATTCTCCTGCACTTCCCATCTGCAGGAGTGAATCCCTTGAGCTGTGTAACAACAGGAAATGTTGTTACACAAAGGTGCAGGAAGATTCTGTGTAAATGTGTGTATGAATGATTCCTCTGACTGCATAAAACATCTAGAGCCTGTTCAAGATAAAAGGTCATTCTGTAGACATAAGTTAATCAGCTGCCCTCATATTTTGGGTGAGTTCTTGAATTCTCTGGTGTCTTTCTCTGTGGGTTTTGGTAACCTTATAATTTATTTCCACGGATTCATCTTCTTATTTTGGTAACTGGCTTGGCACGTCCTCTGTTTTGGCTTCAGAATGTCTGCAATTTTCTGTTGTTGCCCTAGAATTTCAAGCAGTCCTGTGTGTTTGTGCTGCACATCTGGTCAGACTGCCTGCCTTGGTGTAAAAGTTACTTCAGATAAGCACAGAATGACTTGGGCTGGAATGAACCTTCAATATCATCCAGTCCCACCTCCTATGACAGGGACACCTTCCACTAGCCCAGGTTGCTCCAAGCCCCATCCAGCCTGGCCTTGGGCACTTCCAGGGATGGGGCAGCCACAGCTTCTCTGGGCAACCTGTGCCAGGGCCTGCCCACCTTCCCAGGGAAGGATTTCTTCCTAATATCCAATATAAACCTCTTCTTTGTCAATTTGAAACCATCATCCCTTGTGCTGTCACTCCAGACCCCTGCAAATAGTTTATCTTTCCCGTTGCTCCTTCAGGCACCAAAAGGCCACAAGAGGGTCACTCCAAAGCCTTCCCTTCTCCAGGCTGAACAATCCCAACTCTCCCATCCTTCCCTCCCAGCAGAGCTGCTCCAGCCCTTTGATCATCCTGGTGCCTCCTCTGGGCTTTCTCCAAACAGCTCCATGTCCTTCCCATGATGGACTCCCAGGGCTGGAGGCAGCTCTGCAGATTTCCCAATCTGTGATTGTCTCTCCCTCACACTACAAGGGGAAACACTCCAGCTCTTTGCTTTTTAATTCTGCCTTTTCTGACAATTGCACAACACTCCCCAGGATGATGTTTAATTATGGAAATGAGGATTTGCCCATACCTTTCCTGTGAGGTCCTTGGAATCCTTAATTCACAGAGACCTACATTGCCTGTGTGAGGTTTCAGGAGTGGTTAAACAGAGACACAGCAGATGATTTATAGAATAATTTCAGTGCAGGATGGCTGGGTTTCAGTCCTCAGTCCTGACCACAAGGCCACAGTACTGACCCCAAGCTTGTGAGCACCTTCTGGAATCTCTTCTGAGAGCACCTATTTCTGTGGGAACTCAGCTCTGTTGAGCTTCTTTTCTCATCATGGTACAGAAGACTTGGATATGGCAGACCCTTCATCAGGGGGATTTTCTCTCAAATACTGTTAAAATGTAGTTTTTCCAGGCCTGGGGAGCCCATTCAGTGAGAAACCTGTTCATTTCCCACTTTGTAAGGTCACCCTCAGTCCCATGTGAACATGTTCTTTGGCTGGTTCACCTCATGCTTTATTTCCATTCAGATTTTCCCATCAGTCAGCAGAATGCCTGGTAAGTTCATGTGGCAGTTTGTATTCCCAGTTTTCATAAAGGAGAGTTTGTCCATCCTCCCAGCCCCACAAACCAAGGCTCTGTGGTACAGCAGAGGTGAGCTGAGTGACCTGCCATCATCTTCCACATACCCTGCAGGACAAATCCAGAGGTATTTTCCCCCTTCCTTATACTGCCTGAGGAGGAGGACACATATCACATTTCACTGTTGGAAATGTTGCTGAAATACATTTTTAAAACTAAGATTACTCCAAATGAGCATTTGTTTGGTTTTCTCAGCTCAGCATCCAGAGTTTCACCCCTTTACACACTAAAGGGAATAAACCCAATTTATCAGAAAAACCCTTTGCATTTTATAGATGCAGCTTTTTCATTTCCTGAGCTTTGCACCTCTAAGAAACAGCAACATGAGCCATGTGAGACATGATTTCAGCCAACCTTCTCCAGTCTGGCTTATTCCCTTGAGCTCATTCAGCAGCATCCTTTTTACATGGTCTTATCTTTATTTTGCCTCCAACAAGAACTGTATTTAAAAAAGAAAAATAATGCAGAGACGTATTTTTAGCTGCTGTGAATCCCTGCGGTGTCACAGGTCAAATCCACCAGCTGGTGTGACATGCTTTGGAGGAAAAGAGAAAGCGGAGTTGGGGAATACACCCCAAGAGCACAATCAAATCTGAAAACTGGGAAATCTTGGTGTCTGTCCCCTCGGCTCCCCCTCCCCGGCTCTGCTTTCCTCTCTTTTCCCAGCCTTTCAAGCTGTTTCACGTTCCCAGCCAGGATGATTTCCAGTCAAACATGCTGGAGGGTGCAGGGAGAGTGTTATTTATCTGTGGTTATAATACTTTTGTGTATAATATACACAAGTATATACATATATTATATATATAGTATAATAATAGTATAATATACTCTCTGAGAACAAGAGAATCCGTCCTTACAGATGGCAAGACACAGAAGGTCATTGGACAGACTCAGCTGTCAATATTAAACCCTTTGGCTCTTGGTTCACTATTTTTGAAGCATTTTGCTACCTGACAATTCAGTTTGGTGTTTTAAATGCACTTAAAGGATATGTCTGATTCCCCCATGGGCACAACTCTGCACTTCTAGAGGTGTGAGTGAATATGAGACCAATTCTCTTTCCCCTCCTGTGCTGGGGTGGAGCAGAGCACGAGCTCTGGGGCTTCACTTTCATGGCTTTTCACTAAGTAATTAAGTCCAGCCTGCTCTGGGTTTTATTAGCAAAAGGAATAGAAATCCTTTGAAGAAAAGATTGAGATGGTTATTCCTTATATAGGCCATTTTGTTCAAAGCAAACCATTACTGGTTTCAAAGATTTCCTCACAAAGGTTTTCCAGGGATTTTTTTTTTTCCTTGAGAAAAGGAACTCCTGAAATGCTGCTGATTCTCTGTTTTCTTTCTGCTGAGTTTTCAGAATCAGATGAAAAATGGCATCTTTCAATGACTTTCAATGATGTGTTGTGAGAAACTTTCAACCAATTGTATCTGTGACTTTATCATCACTTGCCAACAGTTCTTTTATAGAAACAACCTTTATACCTTATTTTTGGTTAGTCGGGCATCCAATGCAAAAGACAGGGAAATACTGAATTAAGTAATCCAGAAGGAGAGGAACCAAGTTATTGGGGTTTTTATTTTCTAATACAGGGTATCACTGATGCCACCAAATAACTAATCTGAAATAAGATAATTGTAGTAAGCACAGACAAATCAGTGCAAATCAGCCAAGTCTGTCCTCAAGGCAAAGAAAAATTGGGGGCACATTTTATTTTACCTTTTCCCTAATGGACCAAAAGCCCAGTGTTTTGGGCAAGGATTTCACTCCTGCACCAGGTGGGTGCAGAGATGTCTCCTGGGAGGTGTGTGTTACTGAGACAGTGCATTGTGGTCCTCCAGGGTGATCTCTGGCACATGGGTGTGTGTAACTGGGCTCTGCCACACTTTGAAAATAGATGAAGACTTTTGTTCTGTCATCTGAGAACAATGAAATCCCTTTTGGTGCCCCTTTCCCATCTTATTCCTCTCCCCTTTTCCTGTCAGGTAAAATTAAAAGGAAATTCAAAAAAAACCAAAAAAACCCAAACCCAATTTATTTATTCTCTTCTCAATTCTGCCTGAGACTGTTTTTTAAAGGCCCTTCTTTTGTGAGTTTAATCAGATGCTTGATAACAGAAAAAGCGTTGCTAACTCACCCCGGGGTACAAAGAGGGCCCTTCAGGGAACACATGACCTCATCTCCAGGATTACTCTATCACATGAATTCAGACTCCACAGCACACCCAAAATAAATGTTGGGCTCTCTTGGCAGCAAAGAGCTTTATCCACCTCCCTTTGCCCGGGCATATGCTTTGCCAACGTCTCCCTCAGTCCCTGGGATTAAACACGTATGGAAATTCAGCACAAGAGGCAGATTTTCCTGGTCTCAAACAGCCTCAAAAGCTGCTGGCTGGCCCTGCCTTTGGGCCGCTGCCCTCCTGGCACCAGCCAGCCCTGGCACAGCTTTGCAGTGGTGGAGCAGGGCTGGTTTTCACTCCCAGCTCCCATTGTCTGCCTGGGTTTTGTTGGGTGCTCAGAGCCTTGGCAGCCAGAGCTGACTCTGTGGGGTCACACACCAACCCTTTGCCAGGAGGTGGCACAAATCCCTCCCTAATATATAAGAAGTGACACCATTGTGCTGGCTTGGTGCTCTCAGGGCCTCTAGCACCTAATAATGGACAGCATCTTTAGGATATCCTTGTGGCAGGAATTTCTTGGGAAGTTGGAGGGTTTCCAGCCTTGAGATCTTGCTTTGGGTGTCAAGGCAGAGTTTTTATTGCCCCTGGGATGAGGAGGAGGAGGATGTGTTGCTTCCCACCCTGGCAGGGGTGGGCAAGGTATAGCAGCAGAGACCTTCTGGTCTCCCAGGAAAAGCAAGTAAAGCTCCTGCAGTGTTTAAAGTAAAATTAACTAAAAGGCAAGAACCTGTCAAGTTGGAGACACATTCCCTACGATCCACATTATCCATAATCAGGATCTCATAACCATGCTGGAAAGCAACACATCTGCAGCTCGCACTGAGATGTAGCATTTATTTGTTTCTGATGATGCACATTTAACAGCAAATTACATGAAAGATTAAACAGCACATTATGAGCATGGTCTGATTAATTCTGCATTACACATCTAAGTGGCTCAGCAATTACCTTCATTCACTTATAACCAGGATAATTTTATTAATTCTGGTGGTACCAAAAATGAACTCAGGGCTTTGGATTTCTGTTTTTAGTGTGGGTCTCCTCCCCAGCTGGTTGTATATATATAACTATTGCATAAGGCCACATTGGATACTTCTCATTTAAACAACTGCTAAAATCACTGTGGGGCTCTGACACAAGCCAGGAGGAGCTGGCATATCCTGGGCTCCAGCAGATGCTTCTTCCTCGGGGTCTGATCCTGTAAATGTGAATTCTACACATTTGTGATACCTATTGATGGGACAACAGATGTTGCAAACCTTGTTCTTGAGGTTTGGGGGGGTGGAGCTGTTGGAGCAAGTCCAAAGGAGGCACCAGGTTGGATGGGGCTTGGAGCAACCTGGGCTATTGGAAGGCGTCCCTGCCCATGGCACGGGGTGGGACTGGATGAGCTTTAAGGTCCCTTCCAACCCAAACCAGTCTGGGATTCTTTGATAAGTGCATTGTCAAGGCCTTAACAAACATCTCATACCCAGCAGCCCTAAACAATGCATTAGTTTTTCAGAGCAGCTCTGACTGAGCCAGATTGAACAATTTCCAAAGGCATCTCATTTGCTTATTTTCCATCAATCTCATTTATACCTGTGACCTAATTAGAAGGTGACTGTCATTAAACCTTATTGAGAGCTGTAGCCTCTTAGTTCCTACTGTTTAACACACTTGGGGCTTCCTGTAATACAGGTAGTATAGAAAAGCATTAAAATACAACTTCCAGCATGAAGATAATAGAATTTAAGCAGAAAAATTGAGAGCAGGGAAGGCATTTTCATAGGAGCAAACTGAAGAATCTCTCTCTAGAGCAACTGTTTGGAGTATAAAAAGAAAGAAGATATTTAGTTCGGTTAGTGGAACTCCGTTTAGGGTGCAAATCTCTCATAGACTTGTTAGAAATCAGGGTCATAACTGACTGGGTTAAAATGCCAGAAGTGAGGGATGATCTCAGATCTCCCAAGTGCCAGCACGGTGCCATTCCCACACTCCTGGCTCTCCTCCGAGCTCTTGCCCCTTGGCTCCTGATGGAATAGCAGTGGTATGTGCAGGCAGAATTTCTTTGCTTTTCTCATCAGCAGCCAGGTAATTCCTAAGAAACATAAATCAAAAGAGTCTGTAGGACTCAGGAACTGGAAGGCACCTCTTGGTTGCTGAGTTCAACATCCTGTTATTGCAGGCACCTCGTCACATAATCTGTTTTTCACTTCTGTTTAATTATTGTGTGTTTTCAGCAGTCATTTTCTCCCCGCTGCATCTCTGCCAGCTGACTTAATTTTTCATTTAATTCATGAGATTTGCTCATTATATTTAATACTTCATTGATCAAAGGTGTTACTGATACTGGAAGAAGACCACCTCTGATCCCTGAACTTTTACTCTGCTTTGAAAACCAGCCAGACTCATTGTTTAGTTTGGAAAGGTCTGTTCTCTCTCTGAGACCCTGAGCAAGGATAGACCTGGAGAGATTTTCCATGGCTGAGAGTACAAAACTTCTGAAACAAAGTAGTTTATAATGGAATAATCATGCTAATTTAACTCAAAATAGTCACTGTACAACAGAAGGTTTAGTCTCTCATGGGTCTCCTTTTATGCTTATCATTCAGAATTTACCATAGCTCTTTCACATTTTTATGGATGTTGGCTTCAGTGGGTTAGTTCTCCTTCCCCTTTGTGGCACTGTCATGCTGATGGCTTTGAAATATGAGCCTTTGCTAAATTCTAAATTGTACACAAAGCAATTAATTAAAATTCCTTCCAAAACAGCCTTGGCAAAGGCCCTGTGTATGTGCTGCTTTTCAGCCAAGGTGGAATGGGTGGAGGCTAAAATGAATCCAAATGGTTTTATTTAAAGATGATGTACAGTAGGATCTGTGAACCAGAAATTATCCAGTTTCCCCAAAGTAGGAATATCTTCTCAGAGCCAAAGATGAAAATTGAACTCAGTGAAGAGTTCAGGCTTAGTTAAGTGATATTTAATGCAGGACCTCAGGGGTTGGATGGGGCAAAAAATATCCATGTATTTGTTTTAATTGCTGTTCTTTGAAAGAGTCTGAGGGATAAATGTGATCACAATTCTAGTGAGCACCAGGATCTTTCATAGAGTTCATTTAAGACCTAAAATTCCTTTTGTTTTTGTTACTAATTTGTGGCATGGGCAAGGCCCTTGGAATGGATGATGGATGCACTCTGGGCTGGAAAACTCTAATATGTGACAGCTGAGAAATCAATCATGAATTAACTGTGCAAAACAGGTCCTATCTTTGCATCCAAAGTGCCTTTTTTTGTAATTGTTCTCAGTCCCACAAAGGGCTGCTCCCAAATGTGCCCTGGATGAAGCACAGGTGGCTTTGGGGGTATCCAGAGCTCTGGGCTGTGGCTGCTCAGCCACATCCAACACAAACTGCCAGCCTGCCCTTGCACAAAGAGGATTTGAGTCATAAAGGCACAGACAGAGCCAGGGGAAAGTGTGCCCTCAGGCTTTGCTGCTTTCGGGGAGGTGCTGGGACTCAGCAAAGCTGGAGCAGCTTCCTCAGCCTCGCAGTGGGCAAAACACCTCAGCCCGAAAGAGCTTGTGTGTCTCAGTGCCTCAGATTTCCATATTTTAAGTGGAGGAATGACCCCACTATTGTTTGTCCACTATAATTGCAAATTCTTTTGGTGTAGAGGCTGTTGGCCACTTCTCCAGCACATGAGGAATCCATGGAGCTCCTGTTTTGAGGTGTGAACACCACTAAGTCGCTTCTGTGCCAGCAGGTGCATTTGTGTAACTCTCAACCCAAGACTTCACACTTCTCCAGTTCAACAAAGAAGTTTTAAAATTCCTTTCCCAGTTCTTTCCTCTCTGCCTTGTTCTCCATGCAGTTCTCCCCTCTTTTTCACTTTTATTGGACTCCCACAGGCAGCCAGGTCATTTTGGTCAGTGCTTCTCTGTCCTTTTAACTTCCAGGAGTAGGTTCAGCCTGTAAATCTGGAACAGGGTGGAGTGGCAAAGGCTTTCAGGTCATTCTGCTCTTTGTTAAAGGAGGGTCACTCAGTCTGCATCCAAAGTTGTTTGTGGGATTTCCAGATGGGGGATTTCTCATCTAGAAACTGCAGAGTGTTTGCAGGACATTTTTTTTCTTCATGACCTGGCCATGGAGACAGAAGTGAAGTTGTTTGACTACAGAGCAGAGGCAAATCCTCACAGTGCAGCTTGGAAACGGGATGGATTCCTGCTTATCCCACTGCATTTTATCTGTTAGAACCATTGAGAACAAGCTAATCACCTTCCTTCTGTCTTCTTTGAAACTTATGACCTTCTTTACCCCACTTCATACAGTCGATTTAAGAACTTTGAAGAAAATTCCTGAATTATCAAAATTTCCCTTTGGAGCTTCCCACCCTAAGGGGCCTCTTCATATCTGAGTGTCTAATTGGGGTTTAAACCATTGCAACGCTTCTTTGCACACGTGTTCTCTGGGAACCTTGGGGAACACAATGGATTTTCTGAATTACTCTAAAATCAGCTGCCTTAAAATTCCTCTCCTCACAATGAATACAATGTAAATAAAGGAGGGGAAAGAAAAAAAAAATGGCCATAATTTGGCTTTGATCATTTCTGCTGAAAAGATTCAGGAGCAATGGCTCAGGACTGTTATGAATTTCTGCTCTCCACTGTGATTTAATGTAGTTTGACCTACACTTGAGTATCCCTGCTGATTCCTTTGCCCTGTTGGAATTGGGAATGGAAAGAAAATGATTTTGTGCAGTTATGAATGTGTGGAAGCAGCGGGGAAAGACGATGAAGTCAGAGCTGCTGGTGTTTTGTCCTGCCGTGTCCAAACTTTCAAGGCCCCCTCAGACTCTTTCTTTGGGAACATTTCAATTTACTTCAGACTTAATCCATTCCTGCTGGAGAAGATGCCTGGAGCCTGGGGAATCACGTGCTCCTGGCAAAGCCACATTAGCACTTTTGCTTTAAAAGGTTGCATCTTTTGAAGCCTTGCCTTGTAAAAGTGCGCTTTGGCAGACGGTCTTAATTTATTAATCCTGTGTAATAGCACTGCTTGTGCTCCCTGTGGAAAATCCACCAGTTCTGCAGAGAGGGACTATTCCAGGTCGGATCACATCCCTGCTGTGGCCCTTTTGTGTGTGTGGCAGGAGATGAAGAGAGGAGGGCTGTGATACCTCCACACGTGCCCTGCTGGGTACCCTGGGCTGGAGGGAATGGATGGCCAGATTATGCCTTGCTTGGAAACTCTTGAAACACGAAGTTCCTTCAGTCAGCAGCTCACAGAAAACTATTTTAGGGTTAGCAAATTACAACCCTCCAAATGCTCCTCGTTGTGTTCTCTGGCTCTTCTCCAACTGAGTCTTCCTCTCTGTCACAATTCAACCCGTTGCTATTTTATGCAGATTTGACACAAGACGTGCTTGAATCCAATATGTGCTGACAATATTTGATCCCCTCCTGCTGTAATGTTGGAAGTGTCTGCTCAGAGAGGAATTGTTTCCTTTTTTTCTCTCTTCCTCCCCCCTGCCTTTTTTTAAGTCTAATTTCCAAGTCATGACATGTAGAGGGTGTCTGAGCAAATCTAATCAGCCTTCTGCCTCGTTTAAGAAGGACAGCTGAGATCCTCTTTAACACCTCCATTTCTTCATTGCTGCAATCTGTTTTGATTAAAATTGCACAGGGCTCTCATCTGCATATTTATCACTCCACATACCCACAAATCATCTCACAACTCTGCCACTTCTGAATGTTCAGGACAGACTAGAGTGCTACACCAGGACTTTCAGCTATGCAGACATTAATTTAGTTTCTCACACCTGCTGGTTTCCAGAAAATATGTCTTTGGGGAAGGAAAATATTCATACATTACCTTTGCTTAGTATTCCCCAGGAGTCAGAATTCCTGAGGTTGGGGTTTTTTCAAGATTGATTAAAATTTTCCTAATTAGGAAACAAATTTCTAATTAAATGGAAAGGTCCTGAAAAAGTTCTGGTGCCAGGAGGGGGACAAGGGGAAGGAAGAATGTCTAAACAAAGAAATAACCCTTTTTAATAACATTTTTCCAGCTTCTGACAGCCAGGCTGTCAAATGATTTCAGATCCTCACATGAAAGGGCTGCAGTGGAAATTAAAATTATTCCTTCCCTTTGTGCTATTGGCAGGCCATCTTATTTCTATAACATATTATTAAGAGTATTACTAGCCACTGATCAGGTTTTTAAGGAGTGTTTTCTTGAAATAGTCTTTTTCTTCTCTTTGGTTAGATATGACTTTTACACTTAGTGTTTATACCAGAATTATTTTTTTTTACCTGAACCTCCTTCTGCCCCAGCTGGTGCTGCAGAGATGTCATGATTTGTTTCTCAATTCATGGTCTCTATTTTTTAATAATCCAAGGAAATTCTAAACAGAAAACAACATACTCTGAACCAGCCAGGACTGAACAGTGGAGAGGAGACAGCAAATTTAGCCCATGGCTGCTGCAATGAAAATATGTGTGTTATCTTCACACTTTTCTGACTTGAACTTGAACCCAGCTCTGCTTGAAGAGTCTCCAGACTTCCAATACCTCATTGCCAAACATCCCCTTCCCACATCACATGGATATGGACACGTTTATCAGAGAGAGAATGACATCTCTGCCCTGGGCACCTGAGCCCACAAAGTCAAATACCTCTCTCCTTAGGTTTATGTGCTCTGAAGAAGATTTAAAATATAATTTTAATTTTAATGATAATCATTTTTAAAAAGTAGAAATTGAAAATACTCTTACAGAGTCAGCTGGTGCATCCAATGTGAACAATCCATGCCTTCATCCCTCGGCCTGTACCTGCCCAAGCTGCTCTCAGGTGGGGACGGCTCTGCCCAAGTGCTCTTGGAAGCAAAGATGTTGCAACAGATCCCAGATGACTCTAAAAGATACACTCTGGGGTCTGGTTTTTGACCTGGTACCCATAAGCAACTATTAAGTGACAGGACTGCAAAATTCAGCCCTGCAGAAAGTGTCCCCAGATCAAGGAAATTTCAGATGTGTGAGAGGCCACAGCACCTTTTATTCTTATTTATATTGTGCTTGTGCCTCGGGGGGAGAGAGAAGCAAGAGATAAGTCTTGCCCAAGGAGGGTGATGGCTCTGGGAAGATGCCAATGGCCAGATGGAGAGAACATGAGCTCTAGACTTGATTGCTCTGCATGACAAGCAGAACATTTTGCAGACCAACCACGTAATCACTGTCAAGCTTTTTGAAGTGGTTGGGTTGTAGTTGGGGTGGCAGGAAGACGTGAGGGGCACAGTTCATCAGCATGAGTAATATTCTGTATTAGACAAACTGCTTGTAAAAAGCTGACATATTCTTGGTCATCCAGACCTCTCAAAATACCTGAGAGATGAGGTACAGACCTCACCCAGCTCCTCTTGTACAATACAAGGCCAAATTCATGCTGAGAAGGGTCATCTTTTGTAAACCCTCCCTGCAAGACTTTTATGTGCCTGTAAATAATCCAGCAGCTGATGCCTACAAAGAAAATAGAGAGAGGTTTAAAATGCAATCTACATGGACTGCTTTGAAGGGAAGGTGAGGGAAAATGAAGGAATAACAGAGCCTGACAGTTGCTGTGGCTTCCATTGCTCCATAGAACCTTCTCCTGGGTGGTCCATTGTGGCCTGAACTGTTGTTTAGATATGTTTGAGGAGTTGGGGTTGGAGAGAAGGATGTCATCTTTGTTCTTCCAGCCAAGAATATAGCTAATGTATAACTAATGGTATGTAGCTGTCAGGCCCAGGAGTGGAGCTCAGCTGATCATGCTGGGCCCTTGGCAGGTCAGATGAGAAACACCTGATCTGATTAATTAGCTCAGACATCCCACGAGGTGTCACAACACAAAGGTCACAGAGCAGACATGGAATGTGCTTCTAGACCACCACAGTGCTTCTCCATAAGCTTCAAAGGGATGTCAGCCAAGAGACACTGAGCTTTCCAATATCATCTATATGCTGAGAGGTTTGGCTGCCCCTAATGCGGTGAGTATCCAGGAAAAGTCCTGGTGTTCCTGTGGCTTTCATCAAGAGCAAAGGTAACAGAGACAGGGACTCTTGCATGAAGCAGGTTTTTCATTTTGCAGGCATGTTAAAGAAACAGCAGTTTGTGCCATCATTAAGTGATCTGTAAATCACACTGGTCAGCAGAAAAAAGTGCAATCAATTTTCTTGGTTTGGGCAAGGTCCATATTCTTGTAGGTTGGGATTTACAAAAACCATAAGGAAATTGATGCTCAACTTCTACTAAAATTCAGTGAGAATTAGATGCAGAGCTGCTTCCAGTTTGCTCCATTTTCCATTGGTGATCCATCTGTCAAGCAGCCTGTCCCCTACTCAAGGGTTAGGCACCAATTTTAGCTGCAATGACCTTGTCTTGGGGCAAAAAATGTAGAGCACATGGAATCCCATTGCCCAGAAATCAATTTGCAAACCCCGAGTGGGAGTGCTTGGGAGTAAAATCCCACTTCAAATACAGTCCTGAACACATTTCACGAAGTGGCAACCCAATTCAGAGACTGGTCTGAGTCACAAACGAGACCTGGGCCATGTCTGTCTCTGTTATTCTTTGTTAGCAACCTTGTGATCTCTTCTGGTGCAGACAGAGCTTGCAGACATACTTGAACAAATGGGGTAAGTGTTAGAAATAGCTTAAAGCTGAATACTTTTCCATGACAAGAAAAAAGCCTTCCCTGCTGCTTGTTTACTTCTGATTTATTCCCCAGTAAAAAAGGGGGAAGTTTGCTCTTTGTGAGCCCGACACTGTCTACAAAAAACACCAACTTCAGTGAAGTGTCTGATGTCTTATTGTCATCCTCTCACAAAAGCAGCTGGGACAGCATGGGAAAAATGATCTCTGTGCTTTGGGGGAAGCACAAGGGTGGAAGAAGCTGGTCTCTCATCTGACAAATGAATTATCATCAAAACAGGGGTGTATAGAGAATAAACTGCTGTTTCCCCCATTAGTGGCATTTCACTCACTCAGAGCCAGTGAAAGCACGGTCACTGCTCTGACCATTTAGCTGGGCCTTGCTGGGAGGAGGGAGGAGAACAAATGCTGGGGTGACATTTATTAGGTGTGCTTGTTCAGCCAGTCCATCGCTGCTCTGGGTTCTCACTCTACGTGCTGAAGGGCTGATTCTGCATGGAAGTCAGTGGATGGATTTCTTCTCCCCTGGCTCATTCCACTTAAAAGGAACATGTACAGACTGAGGAGGAAGAAGTTAATGAAAAGAATGAGCTTCAGGAGGAGCTGCACAGCCCAGCCTGGTTCTTGTGACCATAAGTAAGTTATTGTGTTATAGCTAACAAGACTCAGACAGTGGGAAATGCTGCCTAGAGAAAAAGTACATTGGCTGCTGAAAGGACATTTTTACACATGTATTTTTATTGCTGTTTCTGTTGTGTGTCTCCCCTGTTGGAGTGTCATCCTCTCTCTTCCTGCTTGTTTGCTAAAATACTGCTATGACCCAACACTGACACCAGAACCTACAGCCCTCAGAGCTCTCCAGAGAGTTCCATTTACCTTCATGCTGTAGAGAAATCATCATTTTTGGGCTATAAGCCCTGGATTTCAGATTCCCAAGCAATTGCAGTACTTTAAAGCATATCAAAAAGGGATGAAATGAGCTTTGTGATGTTGATAAACCTTTTGACAGTGTCTTGAGTCTCTTACATGATCCAGCCTTCAGCAGTCACCAAGCAGTGAAGGAAATAAAACATTAGATACATCATTATTTGTATCATAACAGAACATATATTTATTTTACTTATCACTGTCTGAAAGCAGTATTTTGACTTGAGATGAGACTCAGCAGGCTTCTTCACCCTGGTCTTCTACTTGAGGCAGTTAAACCTTCTATAATACCCTGTGTTTGTTCTAAACTGGAAATAACTGTAGCTTTCTTTATGTCTGGTGGCACTTGACTCACAATCACATGGAGATCCTGGAAAATCAGGTAATGCAGTGCTATTACATATAAGAGCAATCTCAGCATCTTGGGGGAGGTGAGGTAGTACTTTGGGTACCACCCCAGCCCAGTTCTCTAAGGATGCAGCTCATGAGCAGTGTCACAGCCCTTCACTGGGTGGTGTAGCTCTGCTTCATCTCTTACATTCTTCCTTCTTCTTTTAGGGAACAAACGTAACAGGAAAAAAAGGGATATCCAGCTTGGTTTGAACTGGCTCTCCAATTTCTGCTCCAGATTACAAAGCCAAAACATCTATAAGACTTTCTCAGCTTCAAACAGGAACTGAGCACCACCATGGGACTCCCCACCCGGGTTTTGGCCTGCGCCATCCTCGCTCTGCTGTCGCAGCATGTCAGTGGTGGACTCATCAAGAGGATCATCCGCCAGAAACGGGACACCGGGCTCAACGTGACCTTGCCAGAGGATAACCAACCTGTGGTTTTCAACCACGTCTACAACATCAAGCTGCCTGTTGGCTCCCTCTGCTCCGTGGACCTGGACACGGCGAGCGGTGACGCGGACCTGAAGGCGGAAATTGAGCCCATCAAGAACTCTGAGGAGCACACGGTAAACGAGGGGAACCAGATCGTCTTCACGCACCGCATCAACATTCCCCGCCGTGCCTGTGGCTGCGCAGCTGCCCCGGACATTAAGGATCTGCTGAGCAGACTAGAGGAGCTGGAGGGGCTGGTATCCTCCCTCCGGGAGCAGTGTGCCAGCGGGGTTGGATGCTGTCCCAATTCCCAGGCAGTAGAAGGTAAGGCAGGCTGGGGAGCTGCTCTTGGGGAAACTCTCGTGCTGGCTGTCAATGTTGTTTAGAGTAGATACTCAGATCTGTTTCAAGACCTGTTGAATTTGAAACATAATCAAAACTGGGAATGTGTCTGGCCAGAGTGCAAGGAACATTCATTCACAGTTTCATGGGTTTGTGGATCTCTGGGTCAGAAGTTGGCCTGGGACACTTTGTGGCTGTGGCACTGAGCATGGACGGCACTTGGGCACCGTGACAACCTGTGTCGGGGTTGAGATTAAAACTCTCACAGTCCAAGCTCTTTGGCTCCCACAGTCCAAGCTCTTTGGCTCCAGAGGAAGCTGCCAATGTAACCATTTTCCTTTCCAAGTTTTCGTTATTAGAGACCAATAAAAATACAGCAGGACATAAGGTAGCAGACAAGAACAAATAGTTAGAAAAGTGGAGAAAAAAGGTGTCTGTCCAGCTGGTTTTTAAACTGAGAGAAGGGATTGCTCATGCACAGGTCTTCTCAGCAGGGATGTCCCTCTGAGCACAGAGCTGGTCTCATAGTTGCTGATACTGACTGTTGCCTGGCTTTTTATGTTCTGGAGTGAATAGATAAATAACTTTTCACAGTGTATGCCCTAATGAAGCAGTCAGGAAAGCTGCTCAGTCATGGAAGAGGATTTTGAGACAGGGGGAGGAATCCAGCATGCCCATTTACCAAGTAGCTGGCAGGGGCTCTTCCCTGGCATTAGAGAGAATTAGAGTACTCCTGTTAAAGCAAATCTCACTGGAGAAAGGAGATACTCTCTTTCAAAAACTTTGGTGGTGCTGGAAATTATGTCCTGTAGGGAGTGACACCATAAAGCAGCAGAAACAAACTTCCTAACACCCATTTGTAGGTGTTAAAGAGGACATTCTTTGTTCAGCACACTGGACATTCGGAGGATAACTCCTCTAATCAAACGTGCCAAATGACAGATGGAAAGGGCTTTTTATTACACATACAGAGCTTTTTATTACACATACTGTCTGCATAGCCATTAAATAGTCTTGCTTACTTAATACATATTCATTTGTTTGCTTTACATAGTCACACCCTGTTGGAAGTCCTTCCTTGGTCCTTCCGGGTCCTCTTTGTTGCCTTGGCCACAGTTCTCGAGCAGGCACAGCATCATTGCATTTCACCACCAAAACTGTGTGTCTGTTCTTCATTTTATCTGGGTACACAGAGCTCAGTTTGAGTTACACCCCTTATCTAATTCTCGAGGACTTCTCTTAGGTTATATTGTTCCTTATTTCAGCATTCCAGGGTACTGTGAGCAAAGTTCCTATTTCTCCTATCAGGAGCCAGGAAAATCAGAGCTTTTTCAGGTGGCGTGTGCCACGCTGGCCTAAGGCATCCCAGGGCCAAGGGAATAAGGGGATTTCTGGATTGTTCCACAGGTCGCCTGGACACCACCCCATTCTGCAGCGGGCACGGCAACTACAGCCTGGAGATCTGTGGCTGCGTGTGCGAGCCGGGCTGGAGGGGCCCCAACTGCAGCCAAGCCACATGTCCCTCCGACTGCAACGACCAGGGCAAGTGTGTGGACGGGCTCTGTGTGTGCTTCGAGGGCTTCACGGGCCCGGCCTGCGGCGAGGAACTCTGTGCTCATGGCTGCAGTGCCTACGGGCACTGCGTGGGAGGGCGCTGCGTGTGCCAGGAGGGTTTCACCGGTGAGGACTGCAGCGAGCCCCTGTGCCCCGAGAACTGCCACGGCCGCGGGCGCTGCGTGGAGGGCGAGTGCATGTGCCAGGAGGGCTACACGGGCGAGGACTGCGGGGAGCTCATCTGCCCCAACGACTGCTTCGACCGCGGGCGCTGCCTCAACGGGACGTGCCTGTGCGACGAGGGGTTCACCGGGGAGGACTGTGGCGAGTTCAGCTGCCCCAACGACTGCCATGGGCACGGGCGCTGCGAGAACGGGCTGTGCGTGTGCCACGAGGGCTTTGTGGGCGATGACTGCAGCGAGCGGAGGTGCCCCAATGATTGCCACCACCGCGGGCGCTGCGTGGGCGGGCGCTGCGTGTGCCACGAGGGCTACCTGGGTGAGGACTGTGCGGAGCTGCGATGCCCCAGTGACTGCCACGGGCGCGGGCGCTGCGTGGGCGGGCAGTGCGTGTGCCACGAGGGCTTCGTCGGGGAGGACTGCGGCGAGCTGCGGTGCCCCGAGGACTGCAACAACCGTGGGCTCTGTGTGGATGGGCAGTGCCAGTGCCACGAGGGGTTCACCGGGCACGACTGCGGCGAGCTGCGGTGCCCCGGGGACTGCAACAACCGTGGGCTGTGCGTGAACGGGCAGTGCGTGTGCCATGAGGGCTTCACTGGTGAGGACTGTGGTGAGCTGCGGTGCCCACACGACTGCCACCACCGTGGGCGCTGCATGGACGGGCAGTGCCAGTGCGACAGTGGCTTCACTGGGGAGGATTGTGGCGAGCTGGCGTGCCCCAACCAGTGCCACCAGCGTGGGCTCTGCGTTGATGGGCGCTGCGTGTGCCACGAGGGCTTCGTGGGCGAGGACTGCCGGGAGCGCGCTTGCCCCAACCACTGCAGCAACGCCGGGCGCTGTGTGGACGGGCAGTGTGTCTGCGACGAGGGGTACATGGGCGAGGACTGCGCCGATGGTAGGTGGCAATGGCCCTCTGGAGCTGCTTCCACTGGCATGGGTGTGCTCCTTGTGCCCATCCAGCAGCTCTGGAGGCTCTGGGAACCTTTTCCATATGGCTGAAATCTGGTGCTGCTTTTCTTCTTATACTGAAAAGCTGGAACAAAACCCCTCTAAGACTCTTTCTGAGCATTAGAAAGCAAGTATTTCAGCTGCCATGATGCACAGGAATGTCTTCCAAAGTGTGCATGCCTGGGTTATAAAAGTATTTTGTTTTATTTAATTGCTTAATTAACAATTCAAAGCATTACCTGATACTGTTCAACCCACTTCCAAAGCTGTCCCTCCCATAGTACCGCCCTTGCCATGCCTCCCAAATTTGAGTCAGAGGTCTCAAAAAGGCTCTACCTTCACCTTCTCTTCCTCACCTCCTTTGGCACAGTATCACCCCCCCTGGAATTCTTTCAAGGCTTCAGAGTAATTTTGACTGCTTTTGGAAGATGTCATGTCTCTTTCTCAGTCCAGTTCACAGACAGAGAAACCCTTGACCTCGTTAAAATGCCTGCCTATTGAATATTTTATAAAACTGGTACAAAGGCACCAGTAAACTATAGAATAAAAGTTTTAGGCTACGCTTCAGCACAGTCCAAGCAGTGGGATCAGAGATGGAACACCACCATGGCATCCCTTAATTGTCAGGGTTACGTAGTGTAGCACTTCCTGGTGACTTTTGGTCTCATAATGGTGTTGCAGTCCACTTGTTATCCCCATTTCTGCTCCCACCACAATGCCACTGGAGCTGGGATTTCTCACCAGGACCTTTCAGTTTCTCATAGTACCTCTTGATGCCATAAAAAAGTGCATCTGAAAGAAACTTTTCTACCTATGGAGAAGAGTGAGATGTATCCAGAGTCTTCTTACTACACATGTGTATGTGTGTTTTATTATACATATATATATAGTTGGTTTATATCTATATTTATACATATATAAAATCTATTTTTATACTTCTATTTATTATATATGGAGGTTATATATATATATGGAGGTGTGTATATTGTATCTGAGAGTAACTTAAAGGAAAATCATGGAATCAGCTGGAGTGGAAACTTAGCTATAAAGTCACATGCTTAGTTTCCCACTACCACTGACTCTATGGAAACTGATAGAGAATTTTGGCAGGTAGATCATGACAGGCATTACACTATAAATGAGGTCATTTTCTTTAGTAGATCCCAGGGGAGAAAGTTTGAAACTAAGTTTTTGTAGGGTAATCGGAGAGTGCTTTGGGGTTAGGAACCCTAGAAAAGACAATGAATACCCTTGAAAAGAAATTCCCATCTTTCATCTCCTCCTTCTGGAAGATGCCTCAGCCTCATTTTGTGCTCTTGCACATGAAGATCTACTGAAATATTAATGTTTGATTTTACTCTGGAAAATCTGTGCAAATCCAAGGGCTTGTAGCTCTCCAGTCATGTGTTGCTGGCAGTTGAATTAAACGTTTGAAGCCCTCAGGTCTCAGCTATAATAGTCTTGTGCTGCAGCCATGAAAGGAGAAGCTGGAACTCAGTCAGCCAGAGGTTGTGAGCAAGTGTGAGAGGAGAAATTGGCCCGTGACTTTTGGAAATGTCTGTGGTCTTCATCAGCTGAACATTCCTTTCCTCAGCAGCTAATTTGTGGGACACGGCTTCCCCATCCCCCGTTAGGTGATTCTCATGAAATCCCTGGGAAAATGTGAAAACTGGGTAAGTCATTATTTTCTCAGCCTTGAAAACTTCTTATAACTTTGTTTTGCCCATTTTTTCCCCCCTCCATTCCCAGTGTCTCCTCCAACTGAGCTGACTGTGACAAACGTGACGGATAAAACTGTCAACCTGGAATGGAAACACGAGAATCCCGTCAATGAGTACCAGGTCACCTATGTGCCCACCAGCAGTGGGGGCTTGGACATGCAGTTCACTGTGCCAGGAAACCAGACAGCTGCCACTATCCATGAGCTGGAGCCAGGCGTGGAATATTTTATCCGCGTCTTTGCAATCCTGAAAAACAAGAAGAGTATCCCAGTCAGTGCCAGGGTAGCCACATGTGAGTTTAATATTCCCTGTATTAATTCTTTTGTCTATTCCATGACCTGTTTTGATTTGCATCCATTTTAGGGGCATGTTTACTTTTTATTTCCTATTTTCAATTGACTTGTATTGATTTGCATCCCTTTCTTGGAGGGATATAATTTCTTTTGAATTTTCTGGTTTCAGTTCATCTGTTCTGGACTGAGACAACCTTCAGTCGTTTCATTTTCTATTCCTTTCTAATACTAATGACTGTGTTAAAAACGCAGTTCTACTCTCTGCTGTGCCTCCCAATGAATGTCATGGGGTCTTTGTAAATTAAAAACCTTGGCTTCTTTATTATAATTTACATTTCAAAATTCTGGTCATTCTTTCTGGGGAAAAAAAAAGAAAAAAAAAAAAGAAAAGTTACATAAAAATGTCACAGTGTAATGAAATCACTTTAGTTCAAACTGATTTGGTTAAAATGAAGGTTATATTTGTTTTGCATGTTCAGTGTGTTTTACCACAACTTGCCTTTTATCTGCCTGTCCTTTTGTTCTTCATCTTCTTTTTCATGCTGTGCACATCCCAGTCATATCAAAACACCCCACCCTTAAAAGGTGCTCTTTGACTTCCATCCCTGAGCTCATTTTAGAGACCTGGGGCAGGATTCAGCTCACCTGACTTCAAATTTCTTTCCAGAGGGCACAAGAAAGATTTCTAGGGCAAAACTTATTTTACTGTGAGATGACATCTGAGGGTGTCCCCAATCACAGAATAACTGGCTGTGAGGGGGTTTTAACCGTCTCAGCTGCACAGCCCTAGTGCTGGAAAGATGTCCCATTCCAGTGCCTTATTTATGGGAACTTGTTGTTCATGTGAGGATTTCCTGTTCTTCTGCCACAGATCTCCCTGCTCCTGAAGGTCTGAAATTCAAATCTGTTCGAGAAACGTCCGTCCAGGTGGAGTGGGATCCTCTGAACTTCTCTTTTGATGGCTGGGAGCTGGTCTTCCGTAATATGGTAAGGAAGAGCAACCAGGTTGGTGAAGGGACTGGAGCACAAGCCCTGTGGGGAGAGCCTGAGGGAGCTGGGGGGGTTTAGTCTGGAGAAGAAGAGGCTTAGAGGTGATCTCATCACTCTCTATAACTCCCTCACAGGAGCGGGGAGCCAGGTGGGGGTTGGTCTCTTCTCCCATCAACCAGCAACAGGACAAGAGGGCACAGGGGAGGTTTAGGTTGGATATTGGGAAGAAATTCTTTACAGAGAGAGTGATCAGACATTGGAATGGCCTGCCCAGAGAGGGGGTGGATTCACTGTCTCTGGAGGTGTTTAAGCTGAGACTGAATATGGCACTGAGTGCCATGGGCTGGTAATCCACTGGTGTTGGTTCAAGGGTTGGACTTGATGATCTCAGAGGTCTCTCCAACCCAATCGATTCTATGAAGTATTTTCGTGTATGGAGTGAAAGATCCTGGAGTTGTGAGTGTTACACTAACAGCTTGTTCCATGTGTTACAGAAAAATGATGATAATGGTGATATAACCAGCAGCTTGAAAAGGCCAGAGACATCTTACATGCAGCCAGGTTTGGCACCTGGGCAACAGTACAATGTGTCCATTCATATCGTGAAAAACAAGACCAGAGGGCCAGGACTGTCCAAAGTGATAACAACAAGTAAGTACACACCTGTGTTTGGCCTGTATTTGTTGGCCACCAGCAAACAACTGCTGTTGGTGTAACCCGGGGGGGAACTAAACAGGAAATAGACTTTTAAATAGGAACTAAATAAGAACTAGAATTTCTTTCATTCCGGTGCTATTTGCAGAATGCATGAAGAAGGAGAACCTCTTAGTGTTTCTGCTGGTCTTTCCTTTGGCAGCTTCCAGTGTGAGTGAATTTTGATGATTTTGCTTCTGATGAAATGGCTCCATTTGGAGTCTAAAACTCTGGGAAGCAAAGGAAGAGTGTAACTGAAGATAAAATTCAGCTAGTAGAAAGCACTAATTTTAATTTTGCTCTGAATCAGCAATTAAAGGCATAAGAATGTGTGGGGTTTATGGCAAGATCTCTTCTAAAAAGCACTTTTTTCTCTCTTTTTGTAACAGAGCTTGATGCCCCCGGCCAGATTGAGGCAAAAGATGTCACAGACACCACAGCTCTCATCACATGGTCCAAACCCTTGGCTGAAGTTGAAAACATAGAGCTCACCTATGGCCCCAAGGATATTCCAGGGGACAGGACAACCATTGACCTCTCTGAAGATGAAAACCAATACTCCATTGGAAACCTGAGGCCACACACAGAGTATGAAGTGACACTTGTCTCTCGTCGAGGGGACATGGAAAGCGACCCCGTGAGAGAAGTCTTTGTCACAGGTAAGGGGCAGGAGGCCAACCAGCTCCTGGGGAGGTAAATCAGTCACCACCAATGTTCCTGTGCCCTCTGGGTCATGTTGCTTGAGTTGACACTCACTGAAAACACACAATCAGCACAGTTGGAGAGGTTCAGGAAAGCAGAGAACGTTCTTCTGTGCCTCATAGGTTTTACTGGCTCAACAAAATATTTAGACCCTCCCCAAGAATTGGAATGTATTTTGAAAATGGGAATTAGGTTATTCTCTCACACTCTAAATCTCTACTTCAAGAAGCCAGTTCCTCTGGGTTATTTGTCTGCCTTCTAAATGTCTTCCAAGGCTCCTGTTCCACCTAAGGCCTTGTTTCGGGTGTCTAAATATGCATCAGATTAGCAAAGAACTGTTTTTCTTCCTTCTTCAGGTCTGCAAATGGTTCCTATTGTGCTTATATAAATTTACTTTGCTCCCCAGTGATCCTGGGAATGCACTATGGAAGGTTTATCAAGGTTTGACGCATTAAGGGAGCTCAGAAAATGGTACATAGAGAATTACCCCTCCTTATACCCTAAAATATTCATTCAGAGCAGGATTTGAGGTGGGAACAATAAAAGCCCACTGAACTTCTACATAATATTCACCTTTTGTTTCGAGCCTTAGAGGTTTTTCCAGCCATGAATGCAAGATATTTACTGAACAGAAATTCTAGAGATGATCGGTTCTTTGTTCTTAGCAGCCTTTTTCCTGTTGAAAGCTGAGGCATTCATAATGGAAAATAGTATTTTCAACCAAATATATTTCTTCACAAGCCTATTTCGTAATAAAAAAATATTTATTACAATTGAAACTGTTGTTTTTGTCTCAGGAGATAAAAATTGGATTTCTTGAACCGGTGAACTGTCCGTTTTCTGTTAAAAAAATCTGCTTGGTGTAGTGTCAGTGTTATGGGTCATTTCACCTTTTAAAAAAGTATTGTTGTAAGAGACTGTTGTCCTAAGAGAAATAGTCCTACTTATTTATCCATTGTTTGATGGGTCACAGATTTGGATGCTCCAAGAAACCTGAAGCCAGTGTCCCAGACAGACAACAGCATCACCCTGGAGTGGAGGAACAGCCATGCCAACGTTGATAACTACAGAATTAAGTTTGCTCCCATCTCTGGGGGAGACCACGTGGAGATCACAGTGCCAAAGGGCAGCCAAGCCACAACCAGAGCTACACTCACTGGTAGGTCACTCCTTTTTGGTTGGAGATACTGAAGAAATCCCTGTGAGGGTGGGCAGGCCCTGGCACAGGGTGCCCAGAGCAGCTGTGGCTGCCCCAGCCCTGGGAGTGTCCAAGGCCACGTTGGATAGGGCTTGGAGCAACCTCAGATGGTAGAAGGTGTCCCTGCCCATGACAGGGGGTTGGATGCTCTTTAAGATCCCTTCCAACTCAAACCATTCTGTGATTTTATGATTTCTACGTACACCCAATTACATTAAAATCCATGTGATGTGTCTGTGCACACCTGCAGGTGGATAACCAGCCAGCAGAAGGTATTTTGTAGCCATTCCACTTCCATGTACATCTCTGAATCCCATCAGGCAGTTCCCTGAGTTCTAGGCAGCTCCACACCCCGAGTTCAAAAGGTGTTTGCATGTATTGGGGATGGTATTTGATGGTGCCAGTCTGAAACTTCTCAGTGCACCTCCAAGTTGCTTTACCAGCCCTGCAAGGCCAGACAGTGGTTTTTCCTCCTTGTCTGGTGGGTCTCAACCTGCTTTTCTTTGGCAGGAGAGCTCATACTTCAAGCTCTTGAAAGCAGAAGCTCTCTCTGACTATGCATTTGCACAGTGTCAGAATGTAATCCCAGTCAGCCATAATCTTTATCCCTTGGCATGAACCTGGAATAAAGATTTATTAACATCAGGTCAGCTGGAGGGTCAATAGAAACCTCTGCATAGCCAGGAAAGCATCTGTCTTCCCTTGCACACATTCAGCATTCTTTGTTTAAACAAGTGCCTGTAGGTGTGTTCCATGGACAGGAACTCATGTTTCGTTTCCTCATCTCTTAGGTTTGAGGCCTGGAACTGAATATGGCATTGGAGTGACAGCAGTGAGGAACAACAGGGAAAGTGCTCCTGCCACCATCAACGCTGGCACTGGTGAGTCCCTGACCCCCCTTTGTGCTCTGGAGGGAGCACCAAGTCAGGTGGAGCCACATTTTCATTTCCAAATGATGCAGTAAGAATTATTTTAGAAAGTCCTAGATTTCACTTTGCTCCAAATGGGACACTTTCCCTCAAGGGAAAAATCTTTGCCCCAAAGATCTTGACCTCTCTCTGGCTTCTTTTTGCTGTACAAGGATCAATCAGTGTTCTGGGAGCTTCATCTCCAGCTGAGCTCCTCAGTGGTAATTATGCTTCCTCTGATCACTCTGGCCATCCTCTGATTGTGAGGGTTTCTGGCAGGCAGTGATGGCCAAAAGGTTGATCTGACAAAGAGTGCAGCCTCAGTGGTTGCAAGTCCTGACTGGCCTTCAAACTCAGGATTTTCCTCACAATACCCCCCTTCTCCCAGGTAAATTCCCTGAAGGCTTTGCTCCTGCCTCCCCTCCATGCAGTGCCTGCTGCAGTGTCAGTGAGGGAAATTCATTCTAGCGTGCTTTATTTGTCCAAGACAACTTCATCATCCTCTACCCATATCAAGAAATGGGGCTTCCTAAGATCCTGTAGGTAGACAAGACCCTGAGCTGTGGCCAGACACTCAGCAGAGATGTCACTCTGCCTGTACCTGTCCCAGGGCAGTTCAGAGACACCTCAACTTTGCTTTTTTTTTAACTGGTAGATCTCGATAACCCCAAGGACTTGGAAGTCAGTGACCCCACTGAGACCACCTTGGCCCTTCGCTGGAGAAGACCAGTGGCCAAGTTTGATCGTTACCGCCTCAGTTACGTGAGTCCCTCCGGGAAGAAGAATGAGGTGGAGATTCCTGTGGACAGCACCTCCTTTCTCCTGAGGGGGTTGGATGCAGGCACAGAGTACACCGTCAGCCTGGTGGCAGAGAAGGGCAGACACAAAAGCAAACCCACAACTGTCAAGGGTTCCACTGGTGAGTAACAGATTTTGGTGGGTGCCAAAGGACCAACCCAAGTAAAATTCCACCTCATTTTCTAAGCCAGGTCTGGGGAGCTGCCTGCAGAGCAGATTTAGCTCTGCCGAACACCAAGGACTGAAGGATAGCTGTTTTTAGCTCCATGTGTTCAATGATTTCTTGCTTACAAAGATTTCTTATACAAAAAACACAGCCCTTGGTCCAGAGCTCATCCTCTGTTTAAAATGAACCTGTGTTTCTTGTGATTTATAACTTTCGTTTTCTACAGCCAAAAACTGAGAGGAAGAGCAACCAGAATGTGTTTAACTTTGCTTGTTCCTGCCTAATGATTTTTCTTCACAGCATCCCTCCACCCCTGATGCTCAGCGGGGGCAGCAGGGCTCTGATGTTGCCCTTTTCCAGTTTGCTCATCCAAAAGTGAGAACACCTACTGCCCCAAATCTGGTTTGAGCCACCATTTCCACTGAACACTGTGACTTATATTTGTCTGCAAAAGAAAAAGAGGTCCATTTCTGCTATCTCTACTTGTACAAACCACTCCAGCTGATCAGTGCACTTGCTGAACAAGTTTATATTCTTTGTGAAACATTTACACCCAAAGTTGTGCAGATCACAAATAAGTACTGAATCTTCATGTACCTTCAGGCTCAATCCTGTGAGGCAAAGCAGTGAAATCAGAATCAGCTTGTCTTTAACAGATATCAAGGTGTTTCTCCTTTGCTCCCCAAAGACCATCTATGGGGAAAACACGTGCCAGACATTGTGGATTTTATAAATTAATAACGATACAGCTGAACTGATCAAAACTGGGTTCCTGTTCCCTGGGAATGTTCATGCCTGCACCACCTCTGAGTGCTTTATGGAGACTGACCTAGGACAGCAGGGGGTTGTTTGGGGTGGTGTAAACTGCAGGAAACCTTTAGTACTGACTTTTGTTTGATGCCTAAGTCAGGCAGGCAAATACAGTCCAAGGCAGGAAAAAATTAGGAAGCCTTGAGACACAACATACAAAAGGATCTGAAGGTTTATGTGGCAGGAGTGAACATGCTCTGATTTTCCCAAAGTTCTCAGTTTCCCTGTGTGAAGCCTGAGTGGTCCCAAAAGAATTCTGCATAGATGGTGAGAAGGCAGAATCAACGTGCTGTGGAATTTCACAGTCTGGTCTTTCCAGCATCAGCTTTCAAAGCTTCACAAGGTGGTTCTTTTTCTTGGTTTGCTTTGTTGAGTTGTTTGTTTTGTTGTTTTTTTTTCTTTAGAAATACCTTCATCTGGCCAGTGTATTTGTTTCATGTCTTTACTCAGAGCAGCCAGTAAACACAGAGCTCTCTGCAATGGGCTCCTCGGAGCTGCAGTTGACATAACCTGTCTCTGTGACCTCCCTCCTGCGTAGGAATGGACAAATCCAAACATGAGCACGGGGAGCAGAAGTGCTCTGGAAGCTTGGGAAGTACAACACAAGTGGGCTTTTCACTTTGCTTTTCCATCTGCCCTCAAGTCAGTCCTCTTTGTCAGTGTTTCCAGGGCTTGGGAGGTCCTCAAGTCCTCAGGCTGAGCCAAACAAGCTTGTTGTTTCTCCTGCAGAGCTCTGAGAGACCTCAAGTCCATTGCACTGCTGGGGAAAGTACTTGGAGCAACCAGGGAGAGGGAGGGATGATTGAAGTGGGAAATACCAGTGGCACAGCTGGGACTGGACAGACTCTTCTCAGGGGGTGGAGGAACCAGTCCTGCTCTTTAGAGGGTCTTTCTCTGCTGAAAAGGGAACCAGCAACTGCAAAAGGGCTGAGTTTTATTTTTCAGCAGATTGCCAGTTTTTCATCTCATATTCTTCTCATCCTCTTGATGGCTCCGTCAGGCTTCTCTTCCAGCAGGGATTCAGGAGTTTCCCACACAGTATTTTTATTTGCTTTCACAGTGAATCTTACAGCACTGAGAGTAAAGCTTTCAGCTCCAGAGCTGAAGCTCTTCTGTTGGAACCTTCTCTCTCCTCTCACATCCTGCCTGTTCCCTACTTGTGCACATCAGCTCTCCACACACAGGCAGCTGAAATGATCAGAGCTCATGAACCTCTAGCAAGGGACATGTCACAAAATCTTCCACAGAAAGAAAATCTTCTACAGGATGGCAGCCTTTCTGTTGCTTCTGTCTCTTCACATGGAAGAAGCACAGCTCAAGTGACTAAGATTTTTCTAACTGATGGCCCTGATTCTGCATTCAAGGGAGGGCAAAATGTCATTTTGTCTTGCTGGAAAGGAAAGACTAAATCTCTCACCCTGCCATTTGCTTGTTTATCTCCTGTAGCTTTATATATTGTAACCTTAGTGCAGGTGATGAATCCTGACCCAGAGGAGCTTCCTGGCTCTGGGAGTTTTCTTGCTCCAGAGGCATCAGAGATGCAGGATATGCACTGAGGGACCTTGTGGTCTCAAGGGTAAGAAACCACAGGTTTAGTGCCTCGTGGTGTCTGAATACAGGAGTGTACAATAATTTTGTGGTGGAGTACAAGTCTCAGTGCAGAGACCTTCCTGCCCAGAGAATCCCTGCCCTCCAAGCTAACACTTCCTCTATAAAATCAAGGGGCAGGGATTGGCTGGAGAGCAGAGCTCTTCTCCCCTGCAAGCTGCCTCCTTTCTGTTACTCCTGAAGGTATCACAAAGGTCCCACACCAAGGTCTGACTCAGAAATCAGAGAAAATGAGCCATTTCACTCACGGAGGGGGGACTTTTGTGGCAGCACATCCCGAGAATGTTACATCAGACCACCAGCTAATCTGCAGGGTGAGCACGTAAAGCAGCCCTGAGGAAGCTGAGCAGTCAGACTGCAGCTTTGTTGTGCCCTGCTCTGGTTCTGGAGCCCTGCCTGCAGAGCACAATGTGGGTCCTGGAGCAGCAGGGCTGGGAATACATCAGGCATGAGAGGCCTGGGGAGATAAATGAGTGAACATGAGAGAAACCAAGTGCCAGGCTCAAATTCCTCAGCTGGGGGACCCAGATTGTGCAGCAACTGTTGATGGATCGTGGATGTGATACTGTCTTGCCTCTGGAAGTGAGTTTGCACATCCGAGCGTGGCTTGGAGAAGGAACTTTTCCATCCTGCTGAATGTTTTTAAGAAGATTTATGCTGTTTACCAGAGGCCCTTGTCTGTGTTGTGCGTCAGTCCCTCTTCCTCTCCTGGCTTCTCCAGTCTTAGATTGCACCACCCTTTTTTATACAAACTCAGAGAAACATTAGGAAGAGTGATGAGGGGAAGCAGCTCGATGGGAAACTGCAGTGCTGACCAGTGGGAAACTAAATCTGCCAAGGAAAGATGCTCAGCATCCCTGGTGCAGTCAGATAACAGTTTTGACAGCGGTTTGCTGAGGAAAGAGGGAATGATGCTCGTGGCCACCACTGCTGGTGCTGTGGTGTGATGAAAACATGGTTGTGTCCAGGTTGCAGCCTGGTTCAAGTCATGTCTGGGGTGATTTAAGGACAGTCCTAACCTAAATCAGGAATACCAATGATATATGTAAACATAAATCACTATTTGCCTTGCAGGCTTCTCTCCTTCCTGGAGGTGAGCAGTAAACAATGGGTTTACATCTGTGCTTGTCCTGAGAGTATATTTTGAAGATAACACTTCTGCATTTATTTGAAAACACCTCTAATTGATTTTATTCCTCTGGAAATATATTTCCTTCTGATAAATGTGTGAATCTGGAGACAGATAATGAATCCTGAGTACATATTTGTGCTGAGCTGATTGATGCTGCTGGATGACTTGCTCTCTCTTAATTGAATGCAAGTGGAGCATGAAAGCAAGGAAGTCAGTGGGGTGTGAAATGATGTGGGTTTTCACTAATGAGGAGATAATTCTGCATGTCAGAGAAATCACCTGCCTGTTGCCTTGTGGCTGTGATGCCACAGTGCTAAGATTTCCAGGATCTGGCTGTGCTACAGGATATGGTCACAGATCTTTCAGCATGTTCCCTTTCCATTCCTTGGGATCTCTTTAAAGAAAGACTGCTCAAGTTCTTTCTGTCTCAGTGTCCCCCTCCCCTGTTTTCTGCATGGATCCCAATGGATAACTCCTCCAAGTCTATTTTCAACTGGATAGGATGCTTTGGCATGGTTCTGCTGTGGCTGATTTCTCAGCCTGGATTTGGGTATGTTTGCAAGATTTGGCATGAATTCCACTCATGGTTTGTATCAGATGGGCTGCAGTGAAGATAAAAGGCATGTTTGGGTCTGGGGGGTTCAAATCCTCACTGATGTAAATTAGCAAAGTTCTTTGGGGTCATCAAAGAGAACTGATTGACATTGGCAGAGGATGGGCCCCTTTCTCTGCTGGGAGCATTTCAGCTCCTCTCTGTGCTCCCTGGTTGATCTGCTGGTTTGAGTGGCTCTGGGACAACCTTGGTCTGCTTGGTGGTGCTGCCTCTGCTTGTGGCCTGGATTCAGTCTCCTAAAAAAGGAGAAGCCACCTGTTTTTTCTGTTCTTGGAACTACTCAGTGCAAAGCACACGAACTGTGTTGGACCAGATGTTGTTTGGCATGTTTGGGGGTTTATCATCAGGAAATTTTAACTTGTAGTTTACCTCTGTTTAGCACTTCTTTAACACAACACCTGGAGAATCAACCATTGAATCCCCCCAGCCCTCAGTTATTCAACAACCCCCAGCACTGATTCTCCTGCTCTGTTTTTGGTGTCCTCTGACCTGCCCAGCTCACCTTAATTTAACCCACAGGACTTTCAGGAGTTTCCCCCTGCCCCTGGGCAGCACAGAGTGAGGTATTTGATCAGTTCTTTGTCACTCTGAAAGATCTGGCCAGTTTAAAGAGAGGGCGGGAATATTTTTTGCTGGGAAACCGTTGAGAAACACAAATTCCCAGTCTCCCAGCTGGTAACAATTCCAGATTAACCTCCGTGGAAGCACTGAAGGCCAGCTCTCTTGGTGCCTGGAAGCCATGGCTACTACAGGTATTTTCCATGGATTCATTAGCCACGTGTCCCTTTGCTGCTTTAAAATGCACTTCATTTCCACATGGCTGTTCCACTGCAGAGATTCTGAGCTTTGTGAGTGATTCATTTCATCTGAATTGGTTTATTCCTCCTTTTGCATGGGATGAAACTCTTACTGTTGTGGAATGAGAGCTTTGAGTGGTGCAGACAATGACCCACTCAGCTTTTAGGATGATGTGGCATCAAATCTCTCTTTTCAAATTGCATGCAAAAAGAGACTTTGATGCCTCTGCTCTTGGCAAGGTGTGTGAGAACAGCAGAATGCTGCAGGTGTTTCTCTGGGCTGTGGTTCGAGTGCAACAAAGATTGCAAGGGGTTTGCAATCAGAGATGTCAGAGAAAAAAACAAAAGCTTGAAACATATTGGGAGTTTATCTTTCCAAAAACTTCCATCCCTTAGCCTGTTCTGTGAATTTCATGAGGACTCAGGGCTGAGTTCAATAATGTCCCAGTGTGTAAGTTCAGATCTGGAGCCAATGACTGCATCTGTCCCTCCCTCAAACCCAAATTGCCAACATGGGGTAAAATACTGACATGGAAACTCACAGATTATTTCCCACCCACTCCAAGGCCAGAACAGTCTCATCTCTCAATGGTTTGTTCTTTTTTTTTATGTTTTAATAAGAAACGTCATCCCTTGATATTTACCTTGACATTGTGATTGTGTTGTCATCTGGTTTGGGTGCTGTGTTGATGAGGCTTTGGGAGGTCTCCAAGAGTCCAGTTTGTGCATGATTTCATATGAGAATCTCTTGGTCCTGGAGAGCATGAGGGGGTTGTGTTGCTTCTGTCTCAGACGTGCATGAGAAACAAATGGGAGGAAAAAAGACTCTGCATCTTGGAGGAGAATGAAACAGAGCAATCTGAATTGTTTTAATCTGTGCTGATTACTGCATTAATTATTATAATCAACTTTTACTGAAAAGATTTAACCTTACTCTAACTTTTGTTTCATTTTCAATTTAAGGAAATGTGTTGGTTTTATTTGTTTCTGTTGCCACCAACAGACCATTATTTCTGATACAACCAGTTCCTTTCCTGCCCTGCTTTCTCTTTTCCAGCTAAGTGATATTTTGACAGGATTCATATTTTACCTCCATGAATCTCCTTTCTGTTCCCGAAAAAGCCAGACAGCTCTGGATTAATGCACTTTTGGTATTGTTGAACATCATTGTTATTTCATAAACAATCTCTTTCCTTTCAGCAGGATAGGAGAAGCTCATCAAAACTTTTGTGTTCCTGAGCTGTCGCAGTTTATTGATTTATTAATGAATCTCTCTGAATATAATTGTGATATATGACTGCTCAGCCTGTGGAAACCCAAGCCCAGCTGCCTGTAGAATGCTCTGAGCAGTCAGACAGCAATCACTTTGTTTTTACAAGGACCAGGTTTCCATGAGTGATGCTGCTGAGCCTAATTTTCATTTATTTCAGAGCTCTTTCATTTTCTGTCATAAAATATGCATAAAGCTTAAGCTGAAGTTTACAACTGACAAATCAGACCCATTTCCCTTCATGCAGCATCCCTTATAAATTTGTAGCCAAGCAAAATGGGATTATTTAGAGACACTGTTCTTATTATAATGCTTGTGTGTCAACAATAAGAAATGTGCTAGAAAGTCACTGTAACCCTCAGGTCAGTGAGAGCTGAGGCAGAACAAAGCAGGGGGAACTCTGTCATTCCCCCATGTCACTACTGGTGTTAAGGCACCAGTTGTATTTCCTTTGTAACAAAGGGCTTTCTGTGACCACAACTTTCAGATTTAACAGCGTCAGTCAGCTCTGATGGTTCCCAAATTCCTGGGCCACCCCTGCGGTGGCTTCTGAGAATGTTCATTTCTGTGAATGCACATTTCAATTTTAGATTAATAGCAGTAACTCAAAATCCAGGCTTCTCTGCCTGCAGGAAGGTTTTGTGCACAGAATAATGTGATACATGAAAGACAAATCCACTAAAAGACATGAAGACATGAAAGCATTTTCTTCCTCTTTATTGCTTTGTGTTAGAAATAGTTTGGAAGCACAAACAGCATCATTCATGTGGACACAATTAAAAGCAAAAACATCTGAATCACTCTAAACTCAATGTCTTTCCTTACAAACAGTTACTTCAGAATGGCAAACACCGAGTTGTAGCAGAGTGATTATCGTAATACTTGTCACAGAGAGAGTGACAATTAATGCTGGCAAAACACTTGTGGTCTATCAGCTGTTTTCTGTGAGCAGCCTGTTAGTATTAATGTGGTTATTATTTATTATTGCAGTTCTTTTCTCACTCTTCTGTTTTGCCGTGTCTCTACAGAGACTTTACTTGCAGTCGCCTCTAAAGAGGCTTTACTTGTAGTTATTTCTAAAGACACTTTACTTGCAGTTGTCTCTAAAGAGACTTTACTTGTAGTTACTTCTAAAGAGACTTTATTTGCAGCTATTTCTAAGGAGACTTTACTTGCAGTTGTCTCTAAAGAGACTTTACTTGCAGTCATCTGGGCCAGCTGAGAATATAAATGTGTGTGGGGGCATCTCTGTGAAGTTCATTAACCCCGAACACCATTAAATAGCACATCACCACTGCTCTGCAACCCGAGTAACAGATTGACTCTCTGTCCCCATTCAGAGGAGGAACCTGAGCTTGGCAAACTCTCAGTGGCACAGCCTGGCTGGGATGGTTTCCAGCTCACCTGGACAGCAGACGACGGGGCCTATGAGAACTTTGTCATTCAGGTGCAGGAATCTGCCAACCCCGAGGAGACCCGCAATGTCACAGTCCCGGGGGAACTGCGCTCTGTCAATGTCACAGGCCTCAAGGCCAGCACGCCCTATAACATCACACTCCACGGGGTGATTCGAGGCCGCAGGACCACCCCCCTTTCTGTTGAGACCACCACAGGTATCTTTCCGAGTCGCTCCTCCCGTTCCCTGCGGACAGGGATGTGAGGCAGAGCTGTTTCCAGCTGCTGGTTGGCTTTGCATGGGGGGCACTGAGAACCTTAAAGCTTGGCTGGACATCTCTGGCATGGAAATGTCTCATGGGAAGACTTTCCAGCAAGAGCATCAGTGCCCTCGTGCAGCCCTTCCCTTTTAGGAATGCTTTCCCCCCCCCCAGGCTCAGAGTGGCTTGTTTTGTTCCCTTTACTCACTTCCCTGCTGGTGGGCACTAACACCAAACCCAGCTGGCTGTTGGACATGCTTGGGAAAGCCCAGGTTGCCTGGGGAAATTATAAAAATCCTTTCTGTATAGCCCACATTATCAGTTTGTGTTTAGTTTTTACCCTTCAGAAGCTGCCTCTGAAAAAATGCACCAGCTTCTGTGTAAATTCAAATTCAGGGGGCATAGTGTATGTATCTGGCTCAAGGGAAAGGACAAACACCTTCTGTATGTTCTCATATAGAAAAGGACACAAATTAATTGCTATCAAAGAGTAGTATAATAAGTCATTTAAGGTCATTAATTGGTCTGAAACAGATATAATGCAATAAGACCAAATTGAGCAGAACTACAGTGGTATAAAACTGGCCTGAAAGAAGGAAGGTCAGCCCTGTATTGTCAGAAGGTTGCATGAAGCTCATCAAGAGCCATAAAGATAATTTCCTGGCTGTTCATGTGAAAGGCAGCAGTTTTAAATGAGAGCTTATTACAAGCTTTGACTGTGAGAGGTAAATACCTCCTTAGATTTATCCTCGTGGCTCACTGATCCTTCCTGCTGCTGTGAGCATTGGTAATGAACAGGGCATAAATTAATTGGCACTAAAGGAGCACCAGTGGCTCTTCCTTCAGATAATTTCTTGTAGACAATATCTGTTGCCTCTGGGCTTCCTTACAGACCTTGGCAACCTCCTGTTGTTGAGAGACAGCCAGGGCTGGCTTTTGCCTGATTTCCCCAAGCACATGTTACCCAGCTCAGAAGGGGATGAAAGAACACATAAGAACTAATCAGAATTAAACCGTGAGATGCAGCAGAGCTTGCTTGTTTCAGTAGTGCTTTAAGCAGCCTGGCTTAGGTAGAACTGTGTCTGGCACCAGGCTCTGGCCTTGGGCTGTGTCCCACTAGAAGTTCTGTGCTTTGAGAGTCCTGAGTGGGAGCTGGTGGCAGATTCCCATTGAAAACAGAGCGATGTGGCTGGACAAAGGAGGCTGTGCAGGGACAGACATCATGGGTGTCCTGCCTAAATATGCAATGTGTTTTCTTTCTATTAAACCAGTGAAAACAGCAGAAGATGCCCTGCTGAGGTTTTCCCTTCCCTTTCTGGGTCATGCCCAGCACCCAGCTTTTCAGAATTTTCCCTTCTGGGGACTTCCAATTGTCAGAATTTTGTGAACCTTCCTGCTGCACTGCAGGGATGTCCATAGAGAGGAAGAAACCCCAAGGCAGATATCGCTGTTTTGCATTTTGGCTCCAGCTCCAAAATTCCAAACCAGCTTTCATAGGCTTAAGCTGAAAGGGAAGGTAGAAGAGCAAACAAACCCCGACTTTTCATTTGGTTCAAGCAATACCTCCAGTTTTAGCTTCCCCTAAACCTGGGAGCTGACTTTTCCAAATGCCCTGGGAACATTCAGAAAAGTTCTTTTGCATCTGTTTTCATGCCCAGACCTCAAAGATGCATGGCTGCTCCTGCAGATAAGGGGACCAGCCATAGCTTTAATGCTTCTTTTTCTTTCCCCTTATTTAACATTTTGTGATGCTTTCCTTTGACTTCATCCCCTTAGTGCCCATCCGCTCGTAGCAAGCTTTTACTCACACCCTCTTCTCCAGCTTGGAGTGCTGCCAGCATGGGCAGAGAGGAGCATTTCTGAGCAGCAGGAGGAGGTGCAGGGCCGTCCCTTCTGACCAGTGTTGTTTCCCTCCTCAGGAGAGCACCCTGAAGTTGCTGAGCTAATGGTTTCCGACATTACTCCAGAAAGCTTCAACCTTTCCTGGACAGCGACCCACGGCGACTTTGACGTCTTTACTATTGAAATTATTGATTCTAACAGGTTGCTGGAGCCCATGGAGTTCAACCTCTCAGGCAATGCAAGAACTGCTCATATCTCAGGGCTTTCCCCCAGCACTGATTTTATTGTCTACCTCTCTGGGATGGCTCGGGGTTTCCGCACACAGGCAATAAGTGCTGCAGCTACAACAGGTACAGAAACCCACCTCGATGCTAACTCTCATTTTTTCTAACTCTTCCTTACAGGTTGTGCCCCTTTCCCTGCCCTCAGCCACCCCATCAGGCCACCCACTGCCAAATCCTCTACCTCATTGCTTCTAAGGAAGACCAGCCTGGGACCTTTTGAGCTGTGAATGTTACCCCACCATCCCACCCAGCAAAGTCAGTCAATCACACTGTGCTGTGATTTCAGTCACTCAATAAGTTTGTTCAAACTTATTATAGTTGGGGCAACCTCTGAGGCAGATGAGAAGCAAAACAAACTTCCCAAGGACCAAGAGGGAGATGATTCATTATATTCACCTTTCAGCACGTGTTTGCATCTGTCACACAGCCCAAAGGAGACACTATTTGTCTCAGACAATCTGATCTCTACACACAGTTTTTATCCTGAGTCTCTAAATAGATGTCAGGCACGTTTCAGTCTGTGCCAGCAGAATCCTGCAAGGCACATTCATTGCTTGAAAACAACTTCAGTATTCAGTTTACATTGGATGAGAGATTGAAAAAGTCCATTTGACTTGATGTCAGTGACTGAAACAGGCAGGCATTTAGTTGTTGGCACGTTGAACATCTCAAGGTTTTACAGTTGCCAGTTTTCCCAGAAAAGACAGGGAAGTCAAATGTTCAGTGTGCTCTTGCCAAGGCCAGTATGAGAATGGAAGGTGAGGACCAGACTACAGAAACAGGAGGTGCATTCTCATTGTAGGCAGATTGGGTTGCTTTAAGATCTCTACCAAATTTTGCCTGCTGACATGATCTTAGGAAAAGTTGCCATAGCAATTTGTCATAGCAATAGATGAATGTGGTTAATAAAAGCAGAATATCAAATCTCAGCTATGAGATAATGCACTGAACATCCTCACTGAATGATGGGTGACATATTCAGGGTGATGGTGTGAAAACCATCAACAAACACAGGCCTAGATGGCCTTTGTGACTTGTGGCCATGTGAATTCAAACTTCTATATCAATGTATTTTGTCGCTTTGGCTTTTAATAATTGCAATACGTTTCCATTTGTTTTTCTTCCCGTAGTAGAGGAGCCTCTCCTTAGCAAACTCAGTGTATCAAATGCTACCTCAGACAGCATGTCACTGGCGTGGGAAGCACAGGACAATGCCTTTGACCATTTTATCCTAGAGGTCAGGAATTCTGACTTCCCTTTGGACTCCCTGGTGCTCACAGTGCCAGGGGCCTCCCGGCACTATGTGGTGCCCAACCTCAAAGCTGCCACTAATTACACTGTCCAGCTCCACGGTGTAATTGATGGGCAAGGTGGTCAGACCTTGACAGCACTGGCAACCACAGGTATTTCACTGTTTCACCTTCCAGGTTTGCTCTTTATTCTTCTTTCTTTCTGTATCCACCGAACTGCTCCAAAACGTGGCTCCAACTCACCATGGTTCCTTTGGAGATCACTGTGACGGGAGGTGAAATGCACTGGGAAGTGCTTGGAAAAACAGGGATTTCAGACAATGGAAGAGGCTGAAAAAGTGCCCCCAGGATTAAGAGAGCAGTAAACCATGATTGGTTTCCTTATATATACACTTCTCTGCAAGTCCTGTGTATATATAATTGACTTGCTCCACATGGTTGATGTTTTTCACGGAGCATCTTTGCACTTGATCTTGAATGAAGTTGTTGTTCATCCCACCCTCACTTGCCTTGCTGTGGGTGGGAGGCCTCCATGTCCTTCTCAGCCTGGAGAGGCACCTGCATGCCATTTTTGTTCCTCTTTCTTAAAACCAAATGTCCCCCGAGACATTTGCATCTCTTGTGGGAGTTTCATGCAGCATGTGAAATGACCAACCAAAACTGCATGGAGTGGTTGTGGTTCTGATGTTCTTCTCTGCCCAGTACTTTTGTGTGTTCCCAGAAGAGAACAGGGCTCCAAAAGCAAGTTCACCCTTTCTTGATGGTCAGCCCACCACTCTGACACTTGCATTGTTACCTTTGAGCCTCTATGACCTGTCTTGTTGATGTCAGAGCTTTTCCCACGGTGATTCCAGGATGGCAGGAGATCACTAAGAGATGACTTCAGTTTGTGTTGCATGTAGCATTCTTTGGAGTCAGGTTGCCATGATGGGAACGTGCCTGACCGGATGCAAGTGGCATGTGAAGGAATGTGGCCGTGCCAGGATGAGATTGGAAAGGCTCTGTTTGCCTTCTCTGACCTGCATGCGGGGCCGAGGGCTCCAAGCTCGGTTTCCATGGGTTCCCCACCCAACCCTGTTTGCTCTGTGGGTGTTCTCTCATCTCCTCTACCTTCAGGAGTGCCATGCTTACATGGTGACACCTGTCAGCCATGAAGGCATCGATGGTCACTGGTTGAGAGCATGACATCTGCATGTGTCCTTAATTGGGGCCACTTGCATTCACCTGTTCCTAGAAAATTCCAGGGAAGAAAGAGGACTATTAATTAAAAGTCTTGCCACGAGGGATGGGAGTAAAAGTTGGAACATCTTGCAGCAGTTCATGCTTTAATTAAGAAAAAGATTTCACTCTTCCCTCTTCTCTCTGTCGGTGGGATGCGTCTTTCTGACTTTTCTCCCAGCATGAATCACCCAAATAGTTATTTTTCTGTGTCTCATTGGCTGCATTTCTCAAGGTGTTCTTGGTTTGTATTCAATTGGCAAGAGAAAAAACAGTAACTCAGCCCAGAGAGCAGCCACAGAATTCTCTGACCATCTCACTGCTGGGTCATGTTTGTGCTCTCTCTGTGCTTTAATGAATCTTTAATGATTTTATGTTAAATGGAATAACTTTAAAACAGACTGGGTAAGGAGCTCTGCCCCTCCTGGAGGACGAGTTTGTCCCCTGCAGGGGAGGGATGTGATTTGGAATTCCCTCCAGCAGCAAAGGAAAAGTCTTTGCTTATTAAGGAAGTGCCCTGACCACTGAAAAGTCAGAAAGGAGAGCACTGAGAGTGTTGGGAGGTTTATTGTTGAGTCTGTTGGATATTCCCTGCTTGTGCCCAATCAGAGGATGAGGAACACCTTATCTGGGGAGTCCAGGGAGGTTTTGGCCTGAGATTAGTGCTGAGATAATCACTGTTAGGATTGAAACCCCTTGTGAATTTCAGGATCCAAAAATAGAAGTATCTACAACTCCAGGCAACAGAAACACTAAACAGAAGCTGAGCTGGGATTTCAAGGATTCCTGCCTGAAATCTTTTTTATCTGTTTTGGAATTGCTGTGGGTTTGTATTCCCATCAAATCCCCAGTGTGGAATTCCTGTAATTTGTAAGGTTTTACCACAGGACTGTGCTCTATTGGTGTTTCTGTAAATCAGCCCACATTTCATTAGGTAAATTGCGTTTATTTAAGGAAATTGAATGAAAATATAATTTTCAAGCCAGCACTAATTTCAGTGGCTTCCTTCCAAAACCTGACAAAGCAGCTCTTGTGATGCTTCTTTATTTCCTTTATTATTCAACCACTGCAAACCAAGGCTAAAACCCCCAGCCTTATCTCTGAGCATCTCTGTGCTAATTCCCCCCACGCCCCCCACAGAGTAACTCTCTCTTCACCTGTGTTCCTTTCTCCCTCAGAGGCTGAGCCACAGCTGGGCACACTCACCCTCTCAAACGTTACCCCTGACAGCTTCAACCTCTCCTGGACCACCAGAGATGGGCCCTTTGCCAAGTTTGTCATTCACGTTAGAGATTCGCAGGCGGCGCAGGAGCCGCAGGAGCTCACGGTGTCGGGAGGCACCCGCAGCGCCCACATCTCAGGCCTCCTAGATTACACTGCCTATGACATTAACATTAAAGGCACCACCAGGGCAGGGGTTCACACAGAGCCCCTCACTGCTTTTGTCGTGACAGGTACCTGCTTCAAGCTTTGGAGTCTCTTTGTTGGCTCAGGAAAATATGCATTGCGCTAAAGGGCCCTGCAGCACTGAATGTCTCTCCAGCAGCAACGGGTTTGTTGCAAGCTCAGTGCAAGGAGGGGTCAGACCAGTCATGTTGACCTTAAAAAATATTCCCAGGAGCAGAACTAGTTTTAAATTAGTTAAAAGGCCAGGTTGGATGTGGTTTGGAGCAACCTGGTCTAGGGGAAGGTGTCCCTGCCCATAGCAGGGGGTGGAATGAAGTGAGCTTTAAGATGACTTTTGGACACTTCCAGGGATGGGGCAGCCACAGCTTCTCTGGGAAACCTGTGCCAGGGTCTCCTCACCCTCACAGGGAATAATTTTTTCCCAGTATCCCATCTAACCCTGCCTTCTGCCAGTTTGAATCCACTCCCCCTTGTCCTCTCACTCCAGGCCCTTGTAAATAGTCCCTCTCCATCTTTCCTGTGGGCTCCTTCAGGTCCTGGAAGGCCACAATTAGGTCATCCTGAAGCTTCCCTTCTCCAGGCAGAACAATCCCAATTCTTCCATCCTTTCCTCCCAGCAGAGCTGCTCCATCCATCTGATCTTCTTGGTGGCCTTTAATGACTAGGGCTGGTCACAGGGGCATAATGGAGAAATGGAGATATTTTGCTTTCTCTCCTCTCTCTGTTGACACACAGTGGGAATGCAGGTTGGAAAATAATTTGAGCAGTTTGGGCTCAGTATTTGTTTACCCACCCTCCCAGAGACAAACCCAAACTGTGAATCTTTGGGATTGCTTGATTAGAAGTAATTAAGATGCAAAAATATCTCAAAATTGAGTAAATTGGAGCTGAATCTCTGGCACCCAAATGTGTAAATATCAAAACATGAGGAGTTCCAAATTATAACCCTTTTGGAGGGAATTTTTATGCCAAATTTTAACATCAGTTTCAATGGTTGTGAAATGTGAAAACCACACAGAGAATCTTGTGAAACTGTGGCCCTTTTTTCCCCCCCTGAGATTTAGAGGATAATTTTTGAAGAGTTGACCCACATCTTTGATGAAGTCAGGCTGATGTGAAAATTAAAAGAGCCTCACTGGAATTGCTTTAAGTTGTCAACATACCACATTGGGTATGACCCTGACTGGTTAATGTCCTGCTTTCTGGCATCTCTGACCCCTCCACCACTGAAAATTGAAGCTGGAGATATTCATGTGACATAGAGAGGCAGAGAAGCACAATGCAGGAGTTGTGAATGCCAGACTTGAGGCTTGTCCCTAAAGCACTGGTGGTGGAGACAAGTGGAAGGCAGTGAAAGCTTTTGCATAGCATTTCCAAAGCAGTTTTGATTGTAATTGCCTGAAAGTGCACATGTAGCAGGAGAAATGTGCTCACACAGTGAGCCTGGAAGGAATTTCAGTGGAGCTTGAGATGAGGTGCTGAGACACCCTGGGTGAAAATCCTTCAGCTGGAGGCTCCATTGAAAATCCTCACCTTGTGGTCCTGGCTGTGCACTTCTATTAAATCCATGCCTTAGGGGAAAATGTGACTTTTTTTTTTTGGTGGAACCTGTGCCATTTCTAATTCGTGATGTTTTTTGCTTCTTTTTGTGTGTGTGTATGTGTGTTTTTGCCCCTTCCCTTCTTTTAGAGGCCATGCCCCCCCTGGAAAACCTCACTGTGTCTGACATTAACCCCTATGGGTTCACAGTGTCATGGATGGCATCGGAGAATGCCTTTGACAACTTTCTAGTGGTCGTGGTGGACTCTGGCAAGCTGCTGGACCCCCAGGAGTTCCTCCTTTCGGGAGCCCAGCGCCAACTGAAGCTCAAAGGCCTCATTACTGGCATTGGCTATGAGGTTGTGCTTTATGGCTTTGCCAAGGGGCACCAAACAAAGCCCCTGAGCGCTCTGGCTGTCACAGGTATTTTAATGTGAACAAATTGTTCTCTTCCACCTTTCCCCTCTTGCTTTCCTTCTTCCGTGGAAGATGCTCCGTGCGATCCGTTTGCAAAGCAAACCTTGGCTTTTGCATCCTTCTCTGCATTGTGGCCCCACGTAACTCCTCCTGACTGGCAGGTTCACCAGGGCAGTTCTGGTCCTTTTAACTTGTTTCCCTTTTAACTTTGTGAGGGATCCTGTAGAGGAGCATGTTGGGGGTTGAAGGGTGAAAGTCTTTGGTCTTGCAGGTACTTCTAACCAAAGTCTTGAAAGAAGAATGGCTGCATGTGGGAGCTCCTCTTGTTAACAGCTGCTGAGCACATCAGCATTTTCCAACTTGCCAGCCATCAGGACCATCAGGAAGTCATGGATTTCTTGCCATGGCCTCCTTCCTTTCCTTCTCTGTGTGGGTTCCACCCACAAACTGTTGAGTGTGATCATTGCCACCTGTAAAGTTGGCATCTCTCTCCACAAAACAGCTCGTCTCCAACCACATCAGAGCTGCTGTTTTCCAGCAGCACTTGAGCTTTCTTGTAAAATCATTGCAGACTGATCCTCTGGGCTCACAGCCATCAGTCCTCATCTGCCTGTTGCTGCCTGTGCAGCAGTAACTCTGGGGTTGTCTCATTGGAGGTTTGTGAGGAAATAAAGAGGAATGTCTGTCTGTGGAAGGAAGAATTGCACGGGAGATGCTGTAAGACAGTAACAGCTCCAGCAGCGTTTCCCTAGGCAATGAGGCCTGGCCAGACTGAATTAAAGGTGTTTTTCAGGTATCCCAGGATCCTTTTGAATGGGTTCATTCACTAAAGACAGCAGGTCTTGCATCTGGATTGAAGTGTGCTGTTGAAGGGATATGGATTTTCATTACTCCCCTTTGCTGCTTCAGCAACTGTTTAACAGCAAAGGACTCGTCTGATCGGAAGCATCACGGATGCCAGAAGTGCATGAAATTTGGGGTGTGCATGGAGAAAAAGACTCTTTCCAGTGGTTTCTGTGTTGTTTTCCTAACAGAGAGAGGCCTGACCGTGTCCCAGGCATGCCTGCAGTTCTATAACCAGCTTGTTTTTATTGTACATGAAGGTTTCACACAGGTAGGGAGGGAAAAATGCACCGTTAGCATGTGTAACTTTGCATGTTGGAGACGAAGGTTGTATGTCCCTGCAGCGGATTTGCTGCTCAAGAGTGGAAGCTGGAATGGGCCTGCACACACTCACATTTATCCTCTTTGTTATGTTTACAACACTAATAGTCTTTTTTATTTATTTTTTTTAATAGCTGGCAGATTGTTCCCCTTGCTTTGAAGTGTGGTTGGATTCTTGCAGTGTGCTATAGCCAGACCTCAGGCAGGTCTCTGACCAACTCACTAAAACCCCATTTCTTTCCCCTGCTGCTATCTTCTCCTTTTTTAGAAGCAGAACCCGAGGTCGACAACCTTCTGGTTTCAGATGCCACTCCAGATGGATTCCGTCTCTCCTGGACTGCAGATGACGGGGTTTTCAACAGTTTTGTCCTAAAAATCAGGGATACCAAAAGGAAATCTGACCCACTGGAGCTGATAATCCCGGGCCATGAGCGCACCCAGGATATAACAGGGCTCAAGGAGGGTACTGAGTATGAGATTGAGCTCTATGGACTTAGCAGTGGACAACGTTCCCAACCTGTAAATGCAGTAGCAACCACAGGTATTGTCATTGCAGTAGGAAAAGTGTGACCCCTTCATTCCTTCATTCCTTCATTCCTGTTCCTTTCAGCACCTCTCATTGTCACAGCCAGCTCCTGCTGTTCCTGATGTGTTTGAACTGTCTCCTGCATGTTCCTTATCCAAGTCATTGGTTCAATGTGGTTATGTATAATCTGTCTCAGATTCTGCAGCTTCATCACTGTCTGTTTGATATGGTTTAATTGAATTACTTTCATGATCTGGAATTAGGCAGCAGAGTCTGGCAATTAAAGCACTGTCTTTGAGGGCCAAGAAATATTGCCTCTGCATCAGCCTTTTTCAGTGATTTCCTGTGACTAATTACATCTCAGCACTGCACAACAATGTACCTCCCCAGAAAAGAATTATGACAAAATGAATTTACCAGAGCCATTGAGAAGTTTACTTATGGCTTGATCAGCGAAGGCCTAAGCACCATTAACTTATACTGATCTTACCAGGAGCAACACTTGCTCAAAAATTCAAATAGATTTGAGTTTCTTGCAATATCAAATCTTTGATTTGGGTTCATAATTGAGGCATTTTGTTTTAGCACTTTTGAATGAATTGTTTATTTTTTTCCCCCCACCAAAATCCTGGTTTCATTTTGAAACATATTTAAACCTCAAGCAAATGAAGCCATGTCCCCAAATTCAGTGTTTTAAAAGGTCTGAGCTTGCTGATATGAACAAGTAGTTATTTCAAATCAGCTTCATTCCAGGAGGAGGGGAACAGGAAGGGGACAAGTAACGAGACCTCATCAGGGTCTGTGGCTTCTTCATGAGGGACAGCTCTGATCTCTGCTCTGTGTGTGACAGGGACACACCCAGGGAATGGCTGGAGCTGTGCCAGGGCAGGCTCAGGTTGGAGCTCAGGGAAAGGCTCTTCCCCCAGAGGGTGGTGGGCACTGCCCAGGCTCCCCAGGGCAGTGGGCACAGCCCCAAGGCTGCCAGAGCTCCAGGAGGGTTTGGCTGATGCTCTGAGGGACAGGGTGGGATTGTTGGGGTGTCTGGATGATCCTTGTGGATCCCTTGCAGCTCAGGATATAATTCCAAGTTCAGCATGTGAGAAAGCCAACAGAAATGCCCAGCAGCCAAGGAAGGGGCAGCAACAGCCTTTCCTGAAATAACCTCCTGATGTCTGTGGGGCCACTTGTTAGCACAGAAAGGCACATTTCTGACCAGCTTCACTGGCTGCCATCACATGCCTTGGAGAAACAGCCAGGGCACACATACCCTCCCCCAGACATTTACATGAAGCAGAACATGCATCCATCACAAAGCTCTGCTCTCTGGGCTCCTGCACTTCCACTCCTAATGGAGAGGGATGTTTAAAGTCCTCTGCATTTGTTAGCAGCATGGCCCCATTTTCACTGACTTCCAGGATATTTATGGTAAACCACCAAGAGTTATCGTTTTCCTCATGACTATGTTCTTACTCAGTTCTTTCAGGGAGATTTATGTCACCTCCTGAAGAGCCAATAGCCCCAAAGATGTTTGTCAGCTGGAAATAGCCCATGGATAATTGACAATAGAGTTGGAGCCACAAAAATCCAGCTAAATAATTCGTAATGCAGGTTACACCACACTGGGGTGGTCGAGCTGCCAAGGCATCTAACTAATTCCTTTTTTAGGAGTTGATTATTGCAAAAACTTATGTTTATTTATAGCATTTCCAGTGTGGTTGCAAAGAAATATTTTTTTTTCCCTGAAAGGGTAATTCAGTCAGGCTTATATTCAGCCATACTTGATTCTGGCCTTTGTACAAGTGAACAAGGAATAAATCAGCTAGAAAATCTTTAGCTTTAGTAGAGGAAACAGTAAAATAACATTTTTCCATGTCTCTTGTGTTGGTCTTGCAGCTGGTAACTTGCCTGGAGGCTGAGATGGTTTCCCTTCCTCCCATCACACCAGGAATGTGACGGGAGACCACTGGGCATGGGAGTTGAGAATAAGTGTCTTCCCATGCCCATCACTAGGAGTTTTTCCTCCTAAATTGACTCATATCCATGGTTGGACAGCAATAGTTTCCCCCCAGAACTGCTGACTCAATCCTCTTTGGGGTGGGGATGGTACCCACTCCCCCTGCCCTCTGCAGGAGTCTGGCATTTTACCCACCTCAGTTCTGCCATAGGAAACACTCATGATGAAATCACTGCAGTGCAAGGCACAGACATCTGCAGGCTCTGATCAGGGGAATTTATCCACTGCTGCTCTCAGAGGGACAGTTGGTGTATTTCAGAAATGCACCTGTAAAATGTCAGTTAAAGTGTAATTCAGCCCCCACCAGGAGACCACAGCTCTGGGCCACTTCATGCCCTCTGGGGGTCTCATGCTGCTACTTTCCTCTTCTTCTAATGATGTTTTGCCACACTGTGAGAGCATTTTTCCTCTGAGATGATCCCAAAACCCTTCAAATGCTCTTTATACATGATAAATGCAACCTGCTGCTCGGGAGAAGAAAGTCAGTGAACACACTCCTCTGGTTTGTTGGGAATGAAAGAACAATTAGCAAAACCCATCCCTAATGAAGAGCAGCCACTCTGGTGTCATGGGGGCTTCAGCAGCCTCGTGGGGAGGTTTCTGTCTCTCATACAGCTCTTGGAGGATGAAGGTAATTAATTACCTCTACCTGCCCAAGAGATGAGCTGAGGTTTGTCAGGAATGGCAAGTCAGAAACACACTGACCATTTTCTCTGCCTGCTTAATTTTGGCTTTCAGGAAGCTCCAGAAGATAATTTCCTTTGCTCCTTTTTAATTTGCCTGTGCTCAAAGGTACAAATCTCTTACATCTCTGGGACTCATTCCAGGTCTGATGCTCTGAGGGTCCATAATACCTTTTTTTGCCAGGTTCTCTCCCAGGAAAGTTGCTGCTCTGGGGGGATCTGGGGATGTGGAAAACTCACACAGTCAAAGCTCTTACCACTGTTTGCTGTGCAGTTCACCTGGTACAGAAAACAAGCATGAGGCCCTTGGAAGTGTGGCCAGCAGAGTCCAAGTGGGATGGATTGGTTGTTTTATTTTCTGGGAAAGGCTGGAATTCCCCATGTGTATGAAACCAAGTGCTGGTCCATCTCTTTGGTCTCCAGAAAGCACTTTTCTTCAGCCACTCAGAACACCTGTAATGTGAACCAAAATGTGATTTTCACTTCTCTCTCTGTCCCAGTTTTTCTTTGGGTTCTTCAGTCTCCTTCAGACTGTCCCTAAATCAGCACAAACTTTGTCTGCCACAGATCCTTTCTAGCCCCATCTTGCTTTATCTTTAATTCTTTTCTTTCCTTGGCATTTCCACACGAGCAAACCCCACAAACCCAACATGTCTGGTGAGCTCCAGAGAAATAATTTACATTTCTCTGAAGGGCTCAGTTGTTTTTCTTTCCTTGCCTTTCAGTTGATTTAGTGCAAGGCTGCTGGAGCTTTGGGGACACATGGAAAAAACTGCCCTCTGACTTCTTTCCCGCACACAAGCTCTTTCCAAGCTATTTCAAGCACAGTCCCTCTTTTTTCCTCCTCTTGCCCCCCTTCCCCTGCCCTCAGCCTGTGGCTGGTGTTTGGTATCTCTCCTCTTTGTGCTAAGGGCCTGCTCTGGGTGTGCTATTTTTTTAACACACCAGGGTTGTTTTGGTTGCAGCCAAAAAAGCTGGAAAGTTTGGAAGTGAGTTGCTCAATATCAGCCTTGGAGTGGCAGGTCTCTCCACCATGTCCTTCCAGAAGCCCTTTCCATGCTTGTTTCGCAGGGGTTTAATTAAGCCTCAGACTGGAATATTTCAGATACATGTTGGTTCATCTTAAGTTTGGGTCTTTTTGGCAAAATTTGGGCTTTGTTTGGCATTACTGACCTAATTTATATGGACAAATCAGTGCTCAGGTTTAGATGGAGAAAGGACAAAGAGCTGCAGTGGAGTCACAACTGCTTTCCTCCTGATGGTTGTACCTGGATGTCCTCAGGATGGATGTGCTTGAATGTACCCAACAAAAATCATGTGCTCAGAGACAGATTTCAAGAAGAAACTCTTGCTGCTTCTAGTTTGAAGCCAACAGAAGTTCCAGGCAGTGGGTGCCTGAGAGGAGCCTTGATGGACTCCCATACCTGAGTCCTTTAAGCATCCTGTAGTAGAAACTTTATGCTCAGAAAGAGGGATCTGTCCACTGCTGAGGGCTGGTGTTTCTGTGTGTCACTGAGGGCTCTGGGACTCAGTGGAAGGTCTGAAAATCATCTAAGTGAAACTGAGGTAGAAATACTAAATGTAGCATTTCCTGGGTAATAGAATGGTATTTCTGTGTGAGTTCCTCCATCCTTTTCTGTAACACTGAAACATCTGGTAATTCTATGCAGGTACATGTTGCATTTTTAAGCTGTGGTCCTGAAAAAGGAAAATTTAGATCAAACAGGTTGTTGTTAAAAAAATGGTAATAAAACCATTAAGAGTTTGGTGCTCCCTGCATGAGTGTTGTTTAGGACAGAATTGTGAGAACATCAGCTCTTGGGATAGACGGATAAATCAATGCTCCAGCACTAAGGACTGATAAACAAATGATTTATCCTTTCTTTCCATGTGGTGTGTTCTCTGCTGACAGTTGTTGGATCTCCCAAGGGAATCTCTTTCTCTGACATCACGGAAAATGCTGCCACAGTCAGCTGGACACCCCCCCGCTCCCGAGTGGAGAACTTCAGGATCACCTACGTCCCTGTCACGGGAGGTGAGTCTCTGCAGGAGGGACAGGGAGAGCAGGAAGGGTGTGCTGTGCTGACATCCCTCTCTCTGTGCAGCTCCAACATGATCTTACACAGATCATCTCTCTTTCCTTCACACCAGGAATGTGTAGCCAACAGTGTCCACACCTCATGGACAAGTCTTGTAAGGGAGCTCAGAGGGAGATGCTGGAATGGTTGTACTCCTAAAGTCTCTCTCTGAGCCTCCTCCTGTTTCCAAACTGTCTCATTATTTGGTAGGCATTTTATGAGCTAAACATATTGAAAAAGATGGCCCTTGGAAGTAATAATCCTAATCCATGGTTATAACAGTTTTCCAGTGCAGTGATTTTACTTAGTGCTCCTCAGGGTTGTCTCATTCTATCCATTATAGCTCTGGTTTAGTGTTCAATTTAAAAACTTCCTATGCTTAAACAGACTTTAGCATAATTTGGGGACATCTTTGAAGGGAAATAGATGAAGAACAAACACTGAAGACATCAGGACCAAAAAAGTCAGGTTGTTGACAAAGACAATTAATGATTTAGGCCTTCAGACAACACAGGCTGTAAGCACACATGTAACTTTAAATATTATTGCTCCCATAGAAGAAAAGGAATCCACAGTCATAAAGTCAGGCACTTGTCTAAGTGCTTCCCTGGAATAAACCCAGAATGTGAAGTGAAAAAGTGTCCTAAATTCTCTGCCACACATGCAGCACCTCTTAAAATAATATGTAGTATGTCTTTATCTTAAATGAAGTGGGTGAAGGGGAAAGTTCCATCCCTTACGAGATCCAAAGTGCAAGTGCTGTCCTTGAAGGTGTTTGAACTTCCATGCAGAGAGTTCTGTGTTTTCACCTTACATTGTTCTGAACAGAAATCCCGGAATCCCAGGCTGGTTTGGACTGGAAGGGACTTTAAAGCTCATCTTATTAAACCCCTGCCATGGGCACAAACACCTTCCTCTAGAGATGCTCATTTTTTCTTAGTGAATACAAACCAGTGCCTTAGATTTGGATGCCATGGCATCATTTACCTTGAGGCTGCCCTTTGACATGAGTGGTTGGAACTAACTGGGAAAATCACCTCCTCCTGTACAAGGTCATAATGTCTTTAACTGGAAACACACTCTGAAAGCATTTATTGGAATGTTGTACCACTAATCCCTTGGAATTTGGCCTCTTCCCAGGTACTCCAAATGTTGTTACAGTCGATGGAAGCAAGACAAGGACCAAGCTGGTGAAGTTAGTCCCGGGTGTTGACTACAATGTCAGCATCATCTCTGTGAAAGGCTTTGAAGAAAGTGAACCCATCTCAGGCATTCTGAAAACAGGTAATAGAGAAAGAGGAAATAGCAGGTTTTCAAAAACCCACTGAGATCCCATTTTTGTTGGCCACACAAACCCCAGGAAGCTTTTTGCCCACTCCCTCTTTCTGTCTTTGTATTTTAGATGAGTGTAGAACTTGTAAGTTTGATCAGGCTCCATATCCTGGGTGCTAAACCAACTTGTGAGACAGATAAAATTCATGTATTTACAGTCCTAATTCATCAGAAAAGTAACCCAGAAGTTTCATTAATGCCATTTTTGAGATGAGGGAGCAAAGGTCCAGTTCAGCTGAGCAGTTCAGACCATTTTCTGTCTTGGAGTCAAACTCCACATGCCCCAAGGTTCAGACTGTTCTAAGCATAAAAACATTCCCTCTCCTATTTTTTCTTCAATGAAGCTTTAAATATCTCTGCAGGAAATGCGGGTCCACTCTGCTCCTGCTGCCCCCTCCCTACACCCTTCATTTCTTTTTTGGAGGCTAACAGGCATCCAGAGAACTGAGCCAAGGAGCAAGATTATGAGTGTTGGATAAAACAGGAGATTTATAGCCCATTCCAGGTGTACTGGGGGCAGAAATCCATCCTAATTCAGTGAGACCACAAACCCATGTGAAAAATAGAGTCCTAGGAGGGGGCAAAGCAGGACAGGGCAGGGTTTTGTGTGGTTGGCTGGCTGTGGGATTGATTTATTTCAAACTTGCAGGGCAAGCTGCTGGAAGGTCACAGTGTCTATCAGCTGCTGTCACTTTAGTTAATTTTCCCAGCTCTGTCTCCTGAGTTTGCTCCAAAAACAACCCAGATTTGAGGGTGTTGAGAGAAATATGTCAGGTCTGACAGAGATTGATGGTATTGAGACTGATCTGAGAACGTGGTTGGTTCTGTCTGTTCCCAGTGTTTCTCCAAGCACTGACCTCCCTTTCCAGTGGAGGCTTTTGGTGTCCCTTTATAGGCACTGACGTCTTTCCTGCGGAGCTCCGCAATTCCAAAGGGGATCATAAAAGCTGCATTTTCTGTCATACATTTACAACAGAGCATTGCACAGAGTCGAGAATGTTTGTCAAATCCCTCCAATCTGTTTTACTTCCAGCTCTGGACAGCCCCTCAGGCCTGGTGGTGGTGAACATCACTGACTCTGAGGCTCTGGCAACCTGGCAGCCAGCGATTGCTGCCGTGGATAATTACGTGGTGTCCTACGTTTCCGAGGAAGGTGAGAAGAGTTGGGGATGGCTGGGGAGATGGAGGGTTACAGCTCTCAAGGGGTGCTCAGGAAGATCATGGAATCATGGAATATCCTGAGCTGGAAGGGACCCACAAAGTTCATCAGTCCTGCAAAGGACACCCCAATAATCCCACCTTGTCCAAACAGTCCTGGAGCTCTGGCCATGCCCATCGCAGGGGGGTGTTGTTTGGAGAAGTTACCTTGCTGGAAATGTTTTAAAAACACTCATTTAATTAAGCATCCTCAGTTCAGCCACGAACAGAGGTGAGTGAGATTCTTGGAAAGCAAAGGTGGTGTTATAATTCCTGTGAACACTAGAGAGTGCTCACACTTTTAGATAAAGGGCTCTGGTGTTAATTCAGAGTCANGCACAAACACCTTCCTCTAGAGATGCTCATTTTTTCTTAGTGAATACAAACCAGTGCCTTAGATTTGGATGCCATGGCATCATTTACCTTGAGGCTGCCCTTTGACATGAGTGGTTGGAACTAACTGGGAAAATCACCTCCTCCTGTACAAGGTCATAATGTCTTTAACTGGAAACACACTCTGAAAGCATTTACTGGAATGTTGTACCACTAATCCCTTGGAATTTGGCCTCTTCCCAGGTACTCCAAATGTTGTTACAGTCGATGGAAGCAAGACAAGGACCAAGCTGGTGAAGTTAGTCCCGGGTGTTGACTACAATGTCAGCATCATCTCTGTGAAAGGCTTTGAAGAAAGTGAACCCATCTCAGGCATTCTGAAAACAGGTAATAGAGAAAGAGGAAATAGCAGGTTTTCAAAAACCCACTGAGATCCCATTTTTGTTGGCCACACAAACCCCAGGAAGCTTTTTGCCCACTCCCTCTTTCTGTCTTTGTATTTTAGATGAGTGTAGAACTTGTAAGTTTGATCAGGCTCCATATCCTGGGTGCTAAACCAACTTGTGAGACAGATAAAATTCATGTATTTACAGTCCTAATTCATCAGAAAAGTAACCCAGAAGTTTCATTAATGCCATTTTTGAGATGAGGGAGCAAAGGTCCAGTTCAGCTGAGCAGTTCAGACCATTTTCTGTCTTGGAGTCAAACTCCACACGTCCCAAGGTTCAGACTGTTCTAAGCATAAAAACATTCCCTCTCCTATTTTTTCTTCAATGAAGCTTTAAATATCTCTGCAGGAAATGCAGGTCCACTCTGCTCCTGCTGCCCCCTCCCTACACCCTTCATTTCTTTTTTGGAGGCTAACAGGCATCCAGAGAACTGAGCCAAGGAGCAAGATTATGAGTGTTGGATAAAACAGGAGATTTATAGCCCATTCCAGGTGTACTGGGGGCAGAAATCCATCCTAATTCAGTGAGACCACAAACCCATGTGAAAAATAGAGTCCTAGGAGGGGGCAAAGCAGGACAGGGCAGGGTTTTGTGTGGTTGGCTGGCTGTGGGATTGATTTATTTCAAACTTGCAGGGCAAGCTGCTGGAAGGTCACAGTGTCTATCAGCTGCTGTCACTTTAGTTAATTTTCCCAGCTCTGTCTCCTGAGTTTGCTCCAAAAACAACCCAGATTTGAGGGTGTTGAGAGAAATATGTCAGGTCTGACAGAGATTGATGGTATTGAGACTGATCTGAGAACGTGGTTGGTTCTGTCTGTTCCCAGTGTTTCTCCAAGCACTGACCTCCCTTTCCAGTGGAGGCTTTTGGTGTCCCTTTATAGGCACTGACGTCTTTCCTGCGGAGCTCCGCAATTCCAAAGGGGATCATAAAAGCTGCATTTTCTGTCATACATTTACAACAGAGCATTGCACAGAGTCGAGAATGTTCGTCAAATCCCTCCAATCTGTTTTACTTCCAGCTCTGGACAGCCCCTCAGGCCTGGTGGTGGTGAACATCACTGACTCTGAGGCTCTGGCAACCTGGCAGCCAGCGATTGCTGCCGTGGATAATTACGTGGTGTCCTACGTTTCCGAGGAAGGTGAGAAGAGTTGGGGATGGCTGGGGAGATGGAGGGTTACAGCTCTCAAGGGGTGCTCAGGAAGATCATGGAATCATGGAATATCCTGAGCTGGAAGGGACCCACAAAGTTCATCAGTCCTGCAAAGGACACCCCAATAATCCCACCTTGTCCAAACAGTCCTGGAGCTCTGGCCATGCCCATCGCAGGGGGGTGTTGTTTGGAGAAGTTACCTTGCTGGAAATGTTTTAAAAACACTCATTTAATTAAGCATCCTCAGTTCAGCCACGAACAGAGGTGAGTGAGATTCTTGGAAAGCAAAGGTGGTGTTATAATTCCTGTGAACACTAGAGAGTGCTCACACTTTTAGATAAAGGGCTCTGGTGTTAATTCAGAGTCAGCACAGAGCTGGGCTCACCTTTTGCTGTTTTGCACTTGCACATGGGTAGTGAAAAACAAATCGGTAAGTAGAGCATGAAGTTGAGCAAGGCATGACACATCTGAATGATGCTGGCAGCTCCTCTCATTTTCATCTCTCCATCTCCTCTTTGTTTTCTTCTTAGAGCCAGAAGTGACTCAGATGGTCTCAGGGAACACTGTGGAGTATGACCTGAAGGGTCTCCAACCTGCCACCGAGTACACGCTGAGCATCCACGCGCTGAAGGACACGCAGAGGAGCGAGACCCTCTCCACACACTTCACTACAGGTGCTGTGTCCCACCCTGCTGCTGGCAGAGCTGCCTCCTCCTCTATCCCACCTGCCTCTGGTTTCATAAAACACATGGTGGAGTTTTTCCTATAAACCTGAAAGTTGATAAGTGTTTCTATCAGATTTCCTCTGGTGGAAACCTGGAGTGGGTTTCCTGTCTCCGATTTTATGGATTCTCACTCAAAGCAGGAGCTCTTCTTTGGGGGCTCCTGTTGGGGTACCAGTGCTGAAGGTACCCAGTTGTTTCCATATTTATGGCTTTCCATGAACATCAATGAAATCATGGACATTCCTCATTTTCCTGCCTGTATTTGGCATGTCCCAGGGCATTAACTCAAGAGCCAAGAGCTGAGCCACTCCAGTCCAGTGCTCTGATCACAGAGGAGAAGGGAAGGTGCAGCCTAACCAAGTAGGAAGTTTTCTTATTCAAAGGAAGCATCATTGGCACCAAAGTTTTATTTTAGTATATGTTATTTTATATAAAAATATACATTCTATAATATATTTATACTATACCTTATATATTTGTATATAAACACATATTTATTTATATATAAATATCAATCTCTCTTCCCGCGTGAAATAATGAAATGCACAACTTTGTTTCAAAAGACACTTCAATGCAAGTGCTTATAAACCAAAAGGCCTGGGACAAGCTCAGATAAAGTAAACACCTTGATCTTCAAACTCCCAATGGGGAAATCACTTTTTAATCCCAAAACTTAACTAGAACTGGGGTTTATTTTCAAATTTGGGGGGAGACAAGATGCTTTCCTGGCCTGTTTTAATATGCTGCCCATAAGTCCTTCTAGATGTGACTGTAATTGCTCCCGTGTCTCCTTCAGAACTGGATGCCCCGAGAGATTTAAGTGCCACGGAAGTTCAGTCAGAAACAGCTGTGATGTCTTGGAGACCTCCACGTGCTCCTGTCACTGGGTATCTGCTGATCTACGAGTCCCTCGATGGCAGAGTCAAGGTACAACAAATTGGGCAGCAGAGATGCTCTGAAGTGTCCACCAGTGGGACATAATCATGTGCCTTAAATTAAACCTAAATTATAACGCTAATTGCCTGTTTCAGTGCCGGGCTGAGCACAAAACTTGCTGAGGTCGTTTCTGACACTATTCCCTGAAACAGGAGCTCCGTCACAGCCCAAATTTTGACCTTCAGCTCTCCACAATACAGAGAAAATAACTGTTTTCCCTCATTCCAAATGTGTCTCATGGAATAAACTCACACACCCCAAAGGGTGGGATTCCCCTCTGTAACTCAGGAGAACCCATCCCTGTACATTGGGGTGACCTTTGGAAATACCTCTTATTCTCCAATAATTTTATCCTGCTCCCACATAATTAGATTACACCAAGTGCCTAAAAATGAATCATGTGAATCCCAACACCAAAAAGGACAGTGTGGGATGCCCAGCCCGGAACATCAGAGAGGGTTTTGATTCTCAGGGAGGCAAATTCCCCAAGCACACTGAAAATCCCTGTCGCACTGTCGCAGGAAAACAGCTTTTTGGGGACTGAACTGTAACATTTCCTTGTCCTAAAGGATGGTTCTCCTCAATTTTTTAGGAATTCCACAATGTGCAATGCAAGGCATGGAAATATTCATGCTGCCTTGTTTTTAAACCACACAGCTTGTACATTTTGATGGTGAAGAGTCATTTCCAGACACCTTTTGCTGAATTTTCAGAGGAAGTTAGCTTGGTAAAAATTCTGTATTAATTAACCTAGATGGTTAAAAATGCCATCAATAATTACAGCAAAAAATGATGTGACAGGCTAAAATATGTAACCGTTTATGTTACTGAAATATATAAAGATATATTTTGGTTACTAAAATATATATTTTCTACATATATAATACATAGAAAAGATGTATTTTTGTTA
>VXBX01008140.1:255854-299960 GCA_013400415.1 Scytalopus superciliaris | reverse complement strand
GGTACATATTATATATATATATTATATACCAGGTATATATTATTTTTATATGCATGGTATATAAGTTATATATATATAGATATATATATAGATATCTTTTGGTACTCAAATATGTAACTCAGAGTTTTTCCTCTGGGCTTTCTCTGTATTCTCTCCCCTCTCCACAGGAGCTCATCCTAAACCCTGAGACAACTTCCTACAGCCTGGCAGAGCTGAGCCCCTCCAGCCAGTACACCATGAAACTGCAGGCCCTCAGTGGCTCCCTGAGGAGCAAGACAATCCACACCATTTTCACCACAAGTAAGGACCTCTAAGAACCCTCTCTCTGCCGAAACATCCCGAGTCAAATAGCCAAAGGAACTCTTTAAACTCCGGCTGACACCCTGATTTGCCTCTGGGCGTGGAAACAAATCAGTGCTTGGAGTTGAAATGAGGCAAGCCACGAACTCACAAATCAGCTCAGTGGTCTGGGAGATGAATTTCTGGGCAGCTCCTCCTCCTCTTTGTGGGATGGGCTGTCTCGAAGCCACCCAGCACGTCTGCTCCAGCCCTAACAGCACAGCTCTCCCTGAGCTGCCTGCAAGAATAAATTGGCTGCTCTGAAGGTCACTTGGCAGCTGACATTGAGAAAAAGGAGTTGTTCAGCATTAGCTGTGACACTTTGCCTGTCATTTGTCTCACTTTTCACAGTTTCCAGCCTTTCAGGCCCAGCAGGACCTCCAGCCATTCCCATTCCCCCTCCTGCTGCCTGTACCAACTGCAGCCCAAGGACTTGCAGAAGGGCTAAGAAAAGTCACACAGCCCAGAGCTGCTCAGTCCCTGCTCCACCAACAGGCTCCAATCCACAGTCATAGGAGGAGAAATAGGGGTATTTAGGGGATATTTGGTATATTGACCATAAGCAGAGATGGAATGGGGCACCTTCACCTGTGTGAACACAGTGCCAGATTTAGTAAGACAGATGTTTAAGCCTGACCTTAACTCTAAACATGCTTCTGTGTGGTATATATCCTCCAAATCCCAATGCTGATTGAAACTTGCACAGCCCCAGGTTGCACGAAGGTTTAGACCCAATATTAGGTAAAATTTCTTCATGGAAAGGGTTGCAAAGCCCAGGGAGTGGTGGAGTCACCATGCCTGGAAGTGTTCAAAAACCGTGTGGATGTGGCACTTGGGGACATGTTTCAGTGGTGGGTTAATGGCTGGACTTGATCTTACAGGTCTTTTCCAGCCTTAACAATTCCATGATTCTATGGAATTCTCTGTAGCTGAGGCACAGGCAGGGATGTGCAACACACTGGAAAGGTCCAACAACCACTATGTGAGCAGCCACAGACAAAAGCTCTGCTGTGGACACACCTAGAACATCACTCAGTTTGTCAGCTGAAAAGGTTAATAGCCTGAGTGAAGTTAAAAAGGAAGAAATAAAAGCTTTTGGGGAGGTTAGAAATTGTTCTGACTGTGACGATCCTTTCAGCCTGTTGTCAGAAAAAAGCTTAACATTTCCCTGTAGTTACAACTCCTACTGTCTGCTTGGCTTTTTAAAGCTTAGTTTTATATTTAATATTGTGCCTGCTAGCAAAATACTCCCAATTAATGTATTTTTGATTGAGATCCTGTCTTTATATTCCCCCTCCCTCTTCTGCCACATGATCAGAGCTTGGTAGGTTGGGTTTAACCTCAGAAGCTGCTCTACCACTGCTCGTGACACTTCAGTGTTTAGCTGGAGATGCACTCCCTCCCAGGAGGGAGTTATCTGCCCTTGGCAGCACTTCCAAAAGTGTAGACAGATGTGAAAAACAATATTCAAAGAAAAATCTGCATCATCTGCTGTTTCCTGTGAGTGTTTTATAGGATGCAACTATAAAACTGTGCCGTGTTCTATGCTTGGTTGTGCCATTGACCCTCAGTGGACTTTCCTGAGTAGACATATTAACAAATTCCTTGTAATTGCTGATTCCTTAAGGACTGCTCTCTCTTTCCTTGTGTGTGCAGCTGGGCTGCTCTACCCTTATCCCAAGGACTGCTCCCAGGCTCTCCTCAATGGAGAAAGCACCTCTGGGCTCTACACAATTTACCTGAACGGGGACAAGGCTCAGCCCCTGCAAGTCTTCTGTGACATGGGCGAGGATGGGGGCGGATGGATTGTGAGTACTGGGGAGAGGGGCAGCAGATCCCACCCTTGCCTGTGCCATCCCTCAGAGTGTTTAGTTTATCAGAGTAGGGCTGACTTGTCTAAGGATTTGGGGAGTTTTATCCTGGGTGCCTAGAAAAGGTTTTCTGTAGCTGGAAGAGAGAGGGTTATCTCCAAAGGATGGGTCACATCAGTGTTTCAGCGCTTAGGAATGAAATGATCCCTCTCCTCCTTCAGGGACTGCTGAAATGACCATCTTAGGTTGATACCCACCTTCTAAATAGTTAGAAGGGGAGGGGAAGGTGGACTGATTCTGTTTGAGTGAGAGAGTGAAGGAGGTTAAAGCACAGGCCAGGAAAAGCCTTTGTTCAGCAGCCACGTGGAGTGGTGGCCACCCAGACTTCCCAGGCCATTGTACGAGGGACACCAGACAACAAATGCCAGCTCTGTGTACTGGCATCCTCAAACCTGAATGTGCCAGGGGGACCCAAGGCACAGAAACAGAAGGAGCTGGACAAATGCATGGATAGGAGAGAGGGGATGAAGAAATCCCTGGCTGGGAAATACAGAATGAAAAGGGATTGTTAGAAAGGCTGAGAGCAGGAACTCAAAGGTCACATCATGCAGGGAAACCTGGGAACCCAACAGAGAAACCAGAGACTTAAAAAAACCAAGGAGCATCCAACAGTCTGGGCACAATTAAGTAATTGCAGTCAGCCTCTGGGTGGTAAACACAGGAGAGCAGGAGTGTGAAGCTCTGTGTTTGTAAAACCCCTGTGCTTGTCCCCTTCTCTGTCCATGACACTTGTTGTCTGGGGGGTTGTAGGTGTTCCTGAGGCGTCAGAATGGGAAGGAAGATTTCTACAAGAACTGGAAGACTTACGTGGCAGGTTTTGGAGATCCTAAGGATGAATTCTGGATAGGTAAGTGGCAAGAATTTGTCGTTTTTTAAAAAGGAAACATGAAGACAGCCCAAAAGACTGGGAACCACTTGGAAGCTTCTATTTAGTTGGCAAGAGTGTTTGTAAAGGGGAATGTGGTCTGGGTGAAGGAGGGAAGGGATAACCTTTGGGAGAGAGACTGAAATGGCCGGGTCAAAACCTGTCCCTGCCACTGCAGTTCGTGGGTGTCATGTTTGGGTCACCAAAGGTACCCACCTGATTCTCACTGGTGCTCTGGAAGAAGTCAGAGAAGCAACTGCAACCCACCTTCCTCCTGTGCTCCTGAGACACCCCCAGCAACAACAGCTTAGGATTCAGGGAAGCCAAGCAGGGAAATTAGATGTAGAAAGCCCCACATTTTGGAAAATAGAAGTTAAAACCTCCATATTTTGGGAAACAGAAGTAAAAACCTCACTTTTTTAAAGGTTGTGCTGCATTTTGTTTTCTTGTCAATGAAAGAATGATGATCACACAGCACAACTTTGCTTGCTTTTCCCAGTGGGTTTCCTGCTCCTGTGGTTGCAAGGGAAGAGCTCTCTCAGTCAGCCTGGGGTTATTTATTTGCTGCTGTGCTGACACCACCCCACAACTGAACTTCCCAGTGCTGAAAGTTCAGTCCCCACCTCCTTCATATCCACATCCCCCCCTGACCCCTCTCTGGGCTGACACGATGGCAGAGAAACAATCACAGGGAGACAAACAAACTGCTCATTTTTGTCCACAGGTCTGGAGAACCTGCACAAAATCACCTCTCAGGGGCAGTACGAGCTGCGTGTGGACCTGAGGGACAAGGGGGACACGGCCCACGCTGTCTATGACAGGTTCAGTGTGGGGGATGCCAAGAGCAGATACCGGCTCAGGGTGGATGGGTACAGTGGCACAGCAGGTGAGAGCAAATGCTCATCTTTTGCCTTCTGATTTGTGATTTCCTTCCCACTGGCTCAAGGGAACTCTGGGAATGTTGATCAGTGTCACCTCTCCGGTGTTGCGTTCCAAAATAGCAACACATCAATGTATTTTATGTTTCCATTTTAAATCCTCCAGTCGTTTTGGTGCCACATTTCATAGCTTGCTTATGACAGGATTTAAACAAGTATATTAAACCACAGTATATCTCATTTGGCCAATCTTGACTGTCATTTTTACAGCTAATAATAGCTTGGCAGAGCCTCATTCCTTGCCAGTAGAATTTGCAGCGAAGTCCTGTTGTAACATGATTTATAATTTTGCTGAACAAATCAGCTGCCTGTTGTAATCATATTGGGGCAAAACCTGCAGCCCTTATTGAGTCCTCTTTGGGGCTTCAAAGGATTAAGAGATAAATCCAGTTTCACAACCTGTCTTAAAAGGAGATAATTCCACACTGCTGGTGCATAAACCAGACCAGAGTTTCGTGTGTGGGCTCTGCCCTGTGACCAGCACGTGAACTTTATGCACGGGCTATAGAGGTACAAAAGATATGCACCAGTAGGAGAATTAATGTCTCTTTAGTTCAGACTGGATTTTAGGGAGAAATTCTCCCCTGTGAGGGTGGGCAGGCCCTGGCACAGGTTGGGCAGAGAAGCTGTGGCTGCCCCATCCCTGGAAGTGTCCAAGGCCAAGTTGGATGGGGCTTGGAGCAACCTGGGCTAGTGGAAGGTGTCCCTGCCCATGGCAGGGAGTGGAATGAGATGCTCTTTGAGGTCCCTTCCCACCCAAACCATTCCAGGATTCTATAACTTAAGGCAAATACACTGGGGCAGGTTGGTAGTAGCTGCTACATCCAGTAGGATTTAATCAGTGTGGAAATTTTGGGTCTTTATTCCCTTCTTGTGAATATCTCTTTGGTCTTGGTTTGTCCACACTGTACAGGGCCAAAATCCAGCTTTCAGAAAGAAGTGCAGAAATGGAGCTGCATAAAAGAAAAACCCTCTTAATATGTTGGGGATTAGAAACCACATGGAAAAATATTTTGACTTGCCTGTAGCAACAAAAATTGTGTATTTTCTTCTGTATTAAAAGAAGTCAGGCTTTAAAAGCTTGGAGACATGGCCAGGTTTTAGGCAGTGCATGGCACAGTCCAAGCATTTGCTGCAGGATGGGCATTCCCATGAAACCTCTACTAGGAAAATCACTGATATTGGTCTCTCTTTTGTCCCCCCCATCCAGGTGACTCCATGACATACCATAATGGAAGATCCTTCTCCACCTTCGACAAGGACAATGATTCTGCCATCACCAACTGTGCTTTGTCATACAAAGGTGCTTTCTGGTACAAGAACTGCCACCGAGTCAATCTGATGGGCAGATATGGGGACAACAGCCACAGTCAGGTGAGTTTGGGGTTGGAAGGCTTCTGGAAGGCTTGAGAAGAAAGGGAATTGCAATTATTGATCTGTCTGATGCTTTAGCCAGTCAGATATTAGAGCATTGACCCAGCCCATGCTCCAGGATCATAAATAAATACATCACACAATATCCCAAATGTGCAGGGAGCAATTGTAGTTTTTAACATGTGAAACAAAATGTTCTTTCTGCTATGAAAACTAGGAAAGCAGAGACAGCTCTGGAGGGGCAGAGGTTTACCAAGCCCAAGCCCAAGGTGCCCCACCTGGGTCAGGGCAGCCCCTGGTACCAATCCAGGCTGGGATGAGCAGATGGAGCAGCCCTGGGAGAAGGACCTGGGGGTGCTGGACATGGCCCAGACCAGCAACCCCCCATGCCCTGGGCTGATCTCACAGCCTGGGCACAGGAAAGGGGGGGATTCTGCTCCTCTGCCCCCCAAGGTGAGACCCCCCTGCAGAGCTGCCTCCAGCCCTGGGGGCTCCACCATAAGGACATGGAGCTGCTGGAGAGAGTCCAGAGGAGGCACCAGGATGGTCAGAGGGCTGGAGCAGCTCTGCTGGGAGGGAAGGATGGGAGAGCTGGGATTGTTCAGCCTGGAGAAGGGAAGCTTTGGGGTGACTTAATTGTGGCCTTCCAGTCCCTGAAGGGAGCTACAAGAAAGATGGACAGAGACTGGAGGGAGAGGACAAGGGGGAATGGCTTTACACTGACAGAGGGCAGGGTTAGATGGAATATTGGGACAAAATCTTCCCTGTGAGGGTGGGCAGGCCCTGGCACAGGTTGCCCAGAGAAGCTGTGGCTGCCCCATCCCTGGAAGTGCCCAAGGCCAGGTTGGACAGGGCTTGGAGCAACCTGGGCTAGTGGAAAGTGTCCCTGCCCATGGCAGAGTCTGGAACAAAATGAGCTTTAAGGTCCTTCCAACTCAAAGCAGTCTGTGTTTCTGTGACCCTGTGACAGCCTGTGAGGGTGTCTGTGCTTCCTAAAGCCCCTCCACCTTGTTGTGCCTCTGCACCCAAATCAGAGAACAACCTCGCTCCAAAACCAGAGCAGCAAAGTCCAACAGCAGGAGGAGTGAACCTGTGACCTCCCCACACCTCATATTTTTTTCCCTTTGCAGGGTGTGAACTGGTTCCACTGGAAGGGCCACGAATATTCCATCCAGTTTGCCGAGATGAAGCTGAGACCCTCCAGCTTCCGAAACCTGGAAGGGCGACGGAAGCGAGCGTAGAGCCCCGGGGTGGGGAGGGGNCGGCTGGGGTGGCTGTCAGGGGCTGGTACTTGTACCAAAGCATCGCTGCCCCGTGGCCAGGCAGAGGCTTTGCAGCATTGCCAACGGAAAAGCCTTAAATAAATATCCCAGCGTTTCCAGCAGAAGCAGCTCCAGCTGCCCACCAGGAACGTCCTCCACACCAAAGACAACGATCTCAAGGGTTGGATGTTGCGTAATTCGTTTTTAATTTTTCCCCAGAAAGCCTCTGGGATCAAGTTCTTCCACTGAGTCTGAGTGTCTCTTGGGTGGCCCAGGGGAGGGGAGGGAGAACAGCTTTGTACTTTGGTAGTTTGTTTTAGAACCAGCCATATTTTACACACAGAAATGTGTAAGGTTAATTATCATTATTATTATTATTAGTCGTGATTGAAATTCATCAGTTGTTTGAAAGGCTTTTTTATATATATATCAAGTACCACAGAGAGGGAGGGGATGGGAAGGGGAAGCAGGATGTTTTTAAACTTAAGCATAAGATTAATATTATTAATATAAAGACAAAGTCATAATAATAATAATAATAATGATAATAATAATAAGCTACATTTTTGTCATTTTGAAGAGAACCATGCTTTCAGAAACACAGCAGGACAGTGTCTGATTGTAATTTTTTTTTTATATATAAATAAAAGCACAATTAAATAAATTTCTACCTTTTTGTTTTCCCATACATGTTGAGTTTGTGCATGTCCAGGATGTATTTCCTTAGATGGGGGAGTAAAAGACAGGCTGAGAATGATGAGGCTGCTGAGCCCCTACTGAAAACTGTTCCTTTAGTCAGTGACTGGTTGTAAGTATTTTGGTGGGTTTGTTCCAGTGAAATGCTGTAAGGATTTGGTTTCTTTCCAAACATAATTCTGTTTTTTTTCCGTGCCCAAAAGCTTCCTACTTGTTTTCTTAAGTGTTACTGACCAATGTTTGCTCCATCTAGGTGGGAATAACTAACAAAGAGAATGCAGAGTTGTTTTTAGGAACCATTGGCAGCTTTGAACACTTGTGTAAATAAAGGGCTCTCTTTTTTTTTTTTTTTTTTAATATGAATGAAAATATGTGTAGTTCCTCTGTATCCCTCTCTTCAGCTGAAGACAATAAAAGATCTTTTGTTTTAATCCAGTCTCTCTGCGCTACTTCGAGGTTGCATTTTCCAAACAGATCAAGTGTTTCTGTCTCCTCCTCAGAGGTCACTGGGAGGAAGGAAAGCAAGGAGGGAGGGAATCACTTCCCTTCATCCTTAGGTTCAATACTCCAAATTTATATACATTTTTCATTTTATTGTTGTTGTTATTTTTAATTGCAGCCCTTCCATCATTGTATTTCTGAGCTGGAGCTGAGCATTAGCCCTTGGGGATGGTGGGAAGAGTCCAGAGGAGGCCACTAAGCTGATCCCAGGGCTGGAACCCCCTCTGCTCTGGAGCCAGGCTGGGAGAGCTGGGGGTGTTCAACTGGAGAAGAGAAGGCTCCAGGAAGACCTGAGAGCCCCTTCCAGAGCCTAAAGGGGCTTCAGGAGAGCTGGAGAGGGACTTGGGACAAGGGGTGGAGTGACAGGACGAGGGGAATGGCTTTACACTGACAGAGGGCAGAGTTAGATGGGATACTGGGAAGGAATTCTTCCCTCTGAGGGTGGGCAGGCCCTGGCACAGGTTGCCCAGAGAAGCTGTGGCTGCCCCATCCCTGGGAGTGTCCAAGGCCAGGTTGGACGGGGCTTGGAGCAACCTGGGCTGGTGGTAGGGTGTCCCTGCCCATGGCAGGGGGTTGGAACAGGATGATCTTTAAGGTCCCTTCCAACCCACATCATTGTGGGATTCTCAGATTCCATGATCATGTCCCAAGGCCATCCTGTTCACAGTCTCGACTGAAACCTTGGCAGTGCCCCAGTGGGAAGAGCCTGGTGGGGACCCTCCCAATGCCAGGGTGTGCACTGGGACCAGTTTAACTGTGAGAGAGCCCTGAGACAGCTGGAATTCCTGGATGGAGGCACAGCAGGTGCTGCCAATAGGAGTCCCAAACCTGCATGTTGGGCTTTATTAATAATCAGTCTCAGCAACTGATTCATGTTCAAAAATTGTGGATGTGGCACTTGAGGACAAGATTTAATGATGAATGTGGTGATGCTTGTTTGACTTGCCCTTGAAGGTGTTTTCCAATTTCAATGATTCTCTGATTCTATAAATACAGTCCAGAGATGTCTGATTTCTGTAGGTATTTATGATGCATCTCCCAGGAATTGTCTCCCACTATGCCCAGGATTCCATCACAGGGCAGGGCTTTAGGAGACACACAGGGATGGAGCAGAGGATTTACCCTCTGGGAGCAGGCAATGCCTGGCTGGGGAAGTGGGAGAAGTTCCTAAAAGAATTAGTAAAACATTGGAAAACATCTGCTCCTCCAGTGACTGTTACAGCATCCCTTGGCAGCCCTGCTCTCTCCTGGTCCATCCTGAGCCTTGGCTGCCAGCAGATGGCACAAGGAGTCTGTGTGCCTTGGGCTGTGCTTCCTGTGGCAGCACTTGGAAATCCTGTGGATATCCAGCAGCACTCCAGACACTGCCGTTCCTCACGGCTGTCTCCTCGTGGCGTGAATTCTAGCACTTTGGGCTTCCTCACTGGTGGAACAACAGTGTCTTTGTTAGCAGAAATATCTGTGTTTAGTAAAGCGTCACCTCATGGCCACACAGCAGGAACTTTGTCAGGATATCCATAAGAATGTTACAGGGATTTGACAAAAACGATCAGACAAAAAGATAAAATGTATTTGGTGGGAAGTGGGGGAAATAATGTAAAATTAAAACAAAGAACACATGAACCTTTCAGCAGCTTTGGAGCCCCAGGTGGTGACCTCCCCAGTTCAGCATTTTCTTTGAAAAGCATCAATCCTGGCCCCTTCCTGCTTCCAGTCTTGGTTCAGGTGTCTTTTTCTTGGTGATCTCTCCAGCAGCCTCAGCAGGTACAGAAACCTCAGCCTGCAGTGGGTACAACATATGTTAGTCCTGACCAACAAGGTGTGGTTTGTCAGCAAGACACAAGAAATTCTCAGGCAAAGCTGCAGGGATGGTCTTCAGTCTTGGAGGGCTGAGAGATCCCCCTAAAAACACTCCTTAGTCAGACCTTCAATCTGGAGGTGAAGGAGCTGGTTTAGGTGAAAGACAATTATCAAGGGGGGGAAAAAAAAGAAAGCCAACAGAATAAAAGATGATGTAAGAACTGCTCTGGTTTTCTGGGTCATCCTTGGCTGCTCACAAGCTGTTCTTGGCTCCAGCCCAAGAAGTTTAGGAGTTGCAACACAACCTGATGATTCTACAGTGAAGTTTTCACTTGACTTGCAGTCTCGGTGAGGAATTTCCACAAGGCTGAGAATGCGTCTCCATCTGGGCTTGAATCAATCATGTTCCTTCTGCAAAATGAATCAGTCCCACTGCTTTTTACAGGTGGAAATGACATCCTGAGTGGAGGCAAGAGCAGGAAAATATCACCACACACAAGAATTTCAACAACTTTGTCAATTAAAGGAAACTTTCCTGGAGGTTGTAGGAGTTGGACAGAGGAAGTTATTGCATTAGAGTTTAGGAGGCTGATGTTGTACCCAATTATACAATCTGTCTGTCCTTCATCCCTTCCACTCCTACATTTAGACACACAGAGGCTAAAAAAAAAACACTTCAGCTTTAGTCACTTTAAAACTGTGGGCAACTCATGGTCTCATTGCGATGATATCTGCAGAATTACTCACTTGTGCCCTTTTCAGGTGCCAAGTGAGGATAAGGGTGGATTTATTTTTTTTTTTTTTAGGTTAAAAGTCCCTCCTCAAAACCTCTGAAATTGCAAAAGTTTGGGCTGAGCTTTTCAAAGGGGTCTGGCAGTGTAGGAGGCCCAGGTCACACTCCTTAATGCTGATGTTTCGCTTCTCCAACTTGGCTTCTTTGGAGAAGGGATAGATTTGAAATGACAGCTGTGCCAGAGCTAAAAATCTGCCTCCCTCTCCCCAGTCCCCTCATTGCAGCTCCCCAAAGCCACCCTGGCAGCCTCTGGATGCAGAGAGGAGCCTCCAAATCACCCTCTCTGTGGGCAGAATGACTTCTCATAGAGGTTTCTTTGGTGCACAACATGCAGCAGTCACTGAGAGCTGCCAGATCCACAAATCCGGGGCTCCCTGGGCATGCAGGACAAATTCCAACCTCCTGGCCAAGCCACTTCAAAGGTGGCTCTTTCCAAGACATCTCTGCCTGAGACTTTTCTCTGCAGGGGTAGTGAGGAAGTCAAAGGGCCTTATGATTTTTGCTCCTTCACCTCTTCGTCAGGTACTTTCCTCAGAGGAAATCATTCAGCTTCCTGTGTTTTTACTGTAAATTCTGTGCTGCAAAGAGGAAGGAGAGGCAGAGACCAGCACAGATCGACAGATTAGGAGGGAAAAAAAAACAACACAGGATGGTTTTGGTGCAGATAATTCCTTTCACTCCAGTTTTTGTGGCTCCTTTTGTCAAAAATCCTCCTTCTTTGTAGCTGTAGAAAGGGTTAAAAACAACAACAACTAACCTGAAATTTTGTCCAGTGCTTAAACTGAAACTACTTTCAGGCCTCAAAGTGCTCATTTCCTCCCCGCCCTTCCTCTGCCTCTTTACTTTTACTTTATTTCATGCCTTGTCCTTCTCTATCTGTGATTCTGTGAAAGTGAGAGGAGAAATAATGTGAAAAAGGCCGGGTTTTTGTGCAAGTGAAAGAAAGAATGCTTGCTTATGTCACTAGAGAGCACAGGCATTCAGGTTTGGTGTGAGATAATTTCCACTTTGTCATCACACCAATTGTGAAAGTCTCAGCTTTAGGGAGAGCTGGGGTTTTTTTATTAACAAGATGTTCATGGAAATTGGATGCTGCTTGCAAAACAGTTACTTGGCAAAAAAAAAAAATATAAAAAAATAAAAGCTGCCTTCCCTCAAAAAAGGGTTAAAAGGAAAACTTTGAAGTAGCCCCCACAGAGATGTTTCAGCTCCGTTATGACCAACCCAAGAAGTGTAAGTGGCTGAGATAAACTGAAAACAGAACTAACAATCCATCATATTCTGAGCTGGTTTATGTCCTGAACAGTTTGAATTTCCCCTGGAAAATAAACAGTAAAAATTAGATTAGTCCTCTGAGATGACAATTTTTATGTTTTTAGTGTAAGGCTTGTGCATCTTCTGCCTTTTAGTAACCAGACTGCCTGGAAATAACACACCCCACTGCAGCACTGCCACAGCAGACAAATTAATTGCAGGTTTTTTTATAATAAGAAGCTCATTGGACCATTGGACAGGTGACAGCTCCACATTTTGCCAGTCTCACACCAGCCCTAAGGACTCCCCCCTAAAGCCCTTTGTGTGAATATCTCCCAGCCTTGGCAGTACCTGGAAACATGGATTGTTGGGGGGGTTAAGTGGAAGGATGCTGTGATGTCACAGCTGTGATTGCATCCAACCAGCCCAGTCTTTGCTCTCCAAAAGGCTTTCCAAGCTCTCACTGCTCTGAACTCTTCTCACTGAAGTGGGTAAAAGTCTCTGGACCATCAAAATTTCAGTATCCCTGAGCAAACCCCTCTCTCCCACCCCAAACCATCTCCCTCATCCCAAACCTTTCTCATTTCACTTGGCCATGGGAAGCTCCTGGATGTGATGCTGCTTCCACATCACAGCAGAGAAGGGAGACAGGATTGCTCTGATGCAGCTCCCACCCACAGCAGTGCTGACACGTGTGTGTGTGTGTGTGTGTTCACATCTGTGCAAGTGCCCTCCAGCTGTGCCATCCTGCACAGAGCAAGGGAAGGATTCAGACAAGAAACTCCCCTGTTGAAATCCCATGTGCTGGAGGGCTTCAGGTGACACAGCCCTGGTCACTTTGCAGCCCCTTTAGCTTGTTTTCCTTCCTGCCTGCTTTGTGTGAGCTGCTGGAGGTTTGGAGGGACCCTTGGACTGGGGTTCTTCCAGGGAAAAGGCTCTTCCCAGCAGCTTTTGGGGCTGGCTTAATATCCTGCATCGCTCCAACCTTCTGCCTCTGGACTTAAGTGATGCCCTGAGTGCGGGGGGTGCACTCTGAGAGCTGCCAAATAGTTTCATCCTTCAGTGGGTTGGCTGTATTTCAGTGGGTGGGATACATGGATGGATGGACCATAGCTGTGTGTCCCTATGGATAGGTGACAACCATCCATGTTTATAGAATTACAGAGTCATAGAAGGCCCTGAGTTGAAAGGGACACATCAGGACCATCCAGCCCAACTCCTGACCCTGCACAGACACCCCAGCAATCCCACCCTGTCCCTGAAAGTGTTGTCCAAATGCTTTTTGAGCTCAGACAGGCTTGGAGTCATGATCAGCATCCATCTATAACATGCATTGTGCACTGTGTGTACACAAGAACAGCCTGTGCACACACACAAACACACACATATACCCATTTATATATAAATATAACAGAGCCCAGAGTTCTGCCAGCTCAGCACACATGTCAGTGTTTCTTGCAGCTTAGAAAGCAAGAGGAAACCACTGAGGTTTCAGGTGGCAGCAGGTGCTGGGATGTCACACGGACAGCCTGGGGCTGCTGCATCCTCAGCCCCAGCACTGCCAAACATTTTAATGGATACCCCCTCCTCTCCTCTGCCAGTGTGTGATAAAAGCATGATGATCTTTCTAGTTATGCTGTGTTTATGAGTAGCAGTGCTCTGATTCCCGTAGCTACCAGGTCATTCACTGATGTGCTTCAAAGTACATTAAAGAAAGGGAAAAGAAAGGGAGAGGCACAGAGGCGTCTGTGTCCTGGGAGGGATTCATCCCAGATCAGAGCTTGCTTCCTGTGCCTCAGGCCCGAGGAGGTGGTGAACATAATCAAATAAAGGAATAGTAATTGTGTACTTCCAGCTTTAACACTCCTAGCTGGAAAGTTTTGCATCTCCGATGGAAGAATTTTAACCATCTGTGCCCTTAGAGCTTTTTTTTTCCTTGCTACAGTCTGGCAATTCTCAGCAAACCTCCCATCTCAATAGAGCCATGATTTGGGAGGCTTCGTGACAGCCTGGCTGCTGGAGAATCTGTTTTCTTCGACTTATTGAACACTGAATAAACACCACCTGAGCAGGTTCCCTGTGTGGGTACCCAGGGAATGCCACAGCACAGCAAAATTGGAGACACACGGCACCTCTGAGACAACAGATCAGCTTTTCCTCTAAATGGGAGGCAAAAAAAACGAGCATTTTCCCTGGGCTCCATCACAAAGGCAACAAAACCAGGCAGCTGCCCCTGCTGGGCTGTTTGGAACAGAACATGGGCACACTCGGCTGTCTGAACAGCAAGTGCCCAAATGAAAAGTGGGTAACTTGTGTGTACACCTTGTTAGGCCGTGGACCTGGAGAAGAAACAGCAGAAAGTATATACATGGATGGCAAGGGACTTGTATTCCAACTGCAAAGATAAAAAGACAAGTGGTTTTATAATGACAGTTTTAAAGTCTTTTATTGATGNGGACAGGGCTTGGAGCAACCTGGGCTGGTGGGAGGTGTCCCTGCCCATGGCACGGGGATGGAAGTGGATGATCTTTAAGGTCCTTTCCAAGCCAGGCCATTTGTGATTCCAAGAACCTCACAGAAAGGTGTTCTCCTGGCAAGAAGAGCCCTGTCAGCAGCACTGTGTGTGCAGCACTGACAGCACTGCACAGAAACAAGGGGGTTGTGTGGGGGGCAAACAGTTCACAGAAGGCTTTAGTTTGTACAGTTGTTATTTGCCCTGCAGCACTTCCTAGAAGTTCCCATGAAGAAGAAGCAGCTTTTGAGCAGGATGGCTGTGTGAGCACCTCACACCTGGCCTGGCATCCAGCCCACTGTCCTCTTCTCAGAACAGCACCTCCTGAAAATGTGGGCAGTGTGTCCTCAGTGTGCCATCCTTCAGAGCACGAGGGCATCTGTGTTCAGGTGTTTTTCCACTGACAAATCACCCAAATGCCTGGGCTGCTGTGGCACCGCCACATTTCTGTGAAAAACAACCTCTCCTTCCTCAAAGACAAGTGATGTTGGAGTCAAACACGTGGACAGGCCAGACAAGGGTGTTTGCAGGGTCTGAGTGGAGACACCTTTTGTGGTCATCACTGCTGACCACAGGAGAAACCAACAGAGCTGGCAGGTCTACAGTGGGCAGAGTGAGAAAATAATAAAGGAAGGCAGGCTGTCAAAGAGGATTTTTAGCACCCAGTACTCATGTTAATCCCCTGACCTAGTTTCTGAAAGACCTATATAAGGAAGAATATTCTCCACTGAGCAAGCAGCTAATAAGCAGTGCCAGCATTTAAGGGTTTGGAGTGCATCAGTTCTGAGATTCAGTTATCTCTTCCTGGAAAAAATTAAAACACAGAAAACAAACACTCTTAAAATAAATTAAGAAAAAAAAAAAAAGTCCACCCGCCCGTCTCTTTCTAATGAAGGTTTTGCAGCTCAGCAGGGCTGGCAGTTGGCACCGTGACCCCAAAGGTACAGCTGGGCTTGGGGTTAAACTGCCCAACGGACCTCACTGGGAAGAAAAACTCCTCCCCTCAAATTGCCACAGGTTGTTTCACTTAAATGATGACAAACACCCTTTTGAACCACGTGCATGTGCAGATCGGGCACCAAACTCCTCGGGTTCCCTTGTGGGCTTGGAGCGAGTCTAAAGGAGGACAGGAGGTTGACAAGGGGACAAGAGAACCTCCCCTGTGAAGACAAGCTGAGAAAGTTGGGGCTGTTCAACCTGGGGAGGAGAAGGTTGTGTGGAGACCTCACAGTCTGAAAGGGCTGCAGGGAAGATGGAAAGGGGCTGTTCATCAGGAACTGCAGTGACAGGACAAGGGGGAATGGCTTCAAACTGACAGAGGGGAAATTTAGGTTGGATACAAGGAAGGAATTCTTCCCTGTGAGGGTGGGCAGGCCCTGGCACAGGGTGCCCAGACAAGCTGTGGCTGCCCCATTCCTGGAAGTGCCCAAGGCCAGGCTGGACAGGGCTTGGAGCAACCTGGGCTAGTGGAAGTTGTCCCTGCCCATGGCAGGGAGTGGGACTGGATGATCTTAAGTCCTTCCAGCCCAAACCATTCTGAGATTTTATGATGCTATTACTCTTTCCTTTTTTCATGGTTTGAAGCTATAAACAGCCCTAAGCCTACAAACCTGTGGGGGAGGCCCATGTTGGGCAGAAAGGGCTCTCACTGCAGCTGGTGTGACCTCACCTGTGACTTCGGGAGCCTTCATTTCCACTTGGCCAAGGTGAGGTGTTTCAAAGCTTCTTTCTTCAGCCAGTCTTTGCTGCAGAGCCTTCCTTTTGACTTCCAGTATGGCTGAAGGTACTCAGCACATTCTTATTAGGTTTATAAAGTTGGACTTCAAAACGCAGGAAACCAAGAGCTGTTGTCCAGACCTGATCGTTTTTGGCCACTTTTCACATCTGGCAGCTCTTATTTCACCACTGACACTGTTCCAGCTGAGTGCACAGCAATAAATGGCACTGGTGTTATTTATAATTTACTAAGTTGAAGGCTGCACATTTTGTCCTTGTAGGAGTCACAAGTTTATTTTTTATGCCTTCATCTTTTCAAGAGATGTTTTATATGTTCAAGTGTAAGAGACATCATAGTGTTTCAAAGCTTCTTACCCACCTATCAAGAGGAACACCAGTAGTTACACCCTCCCTGCTGAGAGCCCCAGTCCCTTTCTACAGACTGAGGTAGAGAAACATCAGCTTGAAGCACCTGATCCTCAGGATGAGGATGTTTGGGAGGCCCTTGGGAGAAAGTGAAAACCCATTGTGTGATGCTGTGGTTGGGGCAAGAAAGATGGTTTGGTTCATTAATCATCCAGTGTTGTTGGTTCTATACCTTTCTTGCTCTCTTCTTGCTTTCTTCCATGCATGGAAGACTTTCCTTAGGGGAGAAGCCTTTCTTATCTCTCTGCTTGAACAATTGCAAAACAGCAGAGGCAAATACAGATGTTCTCCATGTGGTAAAGAGGAACAGTGCAAACCAACTGTTCCTAATTTTTCGTCTTCTTCCATTATATTTTTCTTCTCACAGCCAAGTCTAGAAAGCACTTCCAACTGGAACCTCTCAAACACCCAGGAGAGCAGCCCCTCAATGGAACTCCACATTCCTGGGGACTTCCAGTTTGCCTGTGTCAAAACCCAAGCACAGAGACATGGAATACTTAAATTCCTACAGCAAATCACTGCCAGGGCCAAAAACATCCTCCTAATCCTCCCCATTGCTTCACATCCTCAGCTCTCTGCTCCTCGAGGCACAGGGATGAGGATGAGCTCAGCAGGCACACAGAGGCTGCCTGGCTCCTGCTGTAATAATTTCCACTGAATGTCCTTCTGAATGAAAGAGAAAGAAAAAAAAGAAAAAAAAAAAAACCAACAAAAAATTGCCTCTAAAGGTTTGTGGTTTTATTTATTTAAGAAAAAAGAATTGTGAGCCCCAGGGGAACATATGACACAACCATCTCCCTCCTGCTGTTCTTTCTGCATAATCTTGCACGGTACACACTGCCTTGTGGGAGGATCTCTGAGAGGAATTTGCCACAGGTGCTTGTAAAATAAACCACATTCTTCTCGCAGCTTCAGAACCACCATCCTCATCAGCACCTCCCAGTCCCTCAGGGTTCTCACTGCACCTACCAGCAACCTCGGGGGGGGGGGGCTTGCTCCAGGGGCCACATGAGCTGACCATGGCAGGGTCACAATGTTTTGTCCCTGAGTGACTTTTCATCACACAGACCTGTTTATTAGGGCTCTAAAGCACTCAGGCATGCTTGTGGGTTTCTGTGAAACTGCAAAACAAGAAATGTCCCCTGATTCTCAGGAAACCATATAAAACCACACCAGAAATCTGTCAGCCTGAGGTGTGTTCTCACTGTGCCTAAACCTATAGGGACGGGGAATGAACACAGATCAAAACTAAAACTGACCTGGCACCAGCTGAAATTTAAAACACACCTTTAAAGCTGCCTCAGCTCTTTTATCACTTAAATAGTATTTCATTTGGTTTTTTGTTGTAATTTTGGAACTTTCTGCTCTTGGATAAGCCTCTCAAGGCCAAGCAGAGCTGCTCAGGGTCTCCCTGCTGGGCTGTCCTCAGGAAGGGCTGCATCCCTCCTGGCTCTTCATGCAGGGGATGGGGTGCAAGGGGGTGCAGCTCTGGTACCCACAGGGGGACATGGGGGACCCCACAGGGTCCTGCAGCTGCCTATGCTGCTTCCTCACAGAAACCGGCAGAGACACACCTCACTGTGCTCATCTTTAATGCCTTTTGCTCCAAGCTGAAATACAGGCACACGGAAACACAGAATCCCAGAATGTGCTGAGTTGGAAGGGACCCACAGGGATCATCAAGTCCAATTTCTGGCCTTGAACAGTCACCCCCTGTGCCCCAGAGCATCATCCAAACCCTCCTGGAGNGGGGCCAACTGGCCACTGACCAGCACCCCCAGGGCCCTTTCTGGGCACACAACTCCTTTCTCTCATTGTCTCATGGGGCTGTCAGGGGTCACAGCCCTTCAGGTCTGGCTGCCTTGCAGAGTTTGTAGAAAGACCATGTTTTGCTTTTGATTTTCCTTCTTTTTTCCCATTGTCTGGGATTTCAGGCAGCACCTCCCCTGTACAGAAGGAATTTGGTTGCCCAGACATTTCAGTGTCCCAGGGACAGAGCTCCCTGATGGCAACCAAGTCGGTGGAGACAGACAATGAATCACACCCTCCTGAAGAAGATCCATAAAATAAGCTGGACAACCCTCTTTAAAGTTCCATCTCTCTAAATTTCAAGGTAAAGAGAGCTTGTGAAGTATTGAACATGTGAAGGCAGCGAGCCAGAGATGGATCCAGGTTGTTATCTAACAAATCTAAGAGACACCCCGGGAAAACAAACCCTTCAAAACACTTAAGATAAATGAAAAGAACATTTGCTTTATGGATATTAACAGTGTGTGACTGGACTCAAGTAGGAATTATCTAACTCAAGTGAATTCCCACTGTGCTTTTCCTGTTGCTCATCCTCTCTCCCAAAGCATCTGCTATTTAATTATGGTGCTTGCTGATGGTGCATTGGGCTGGATGGGTATTTGGGCTGACCCAGCAGAGTGTTCTGATCCACTGCAGGGGCCAAAGACAGTGGATGGTGACCCTGGAAATGTTCAAGGCCAGGTTGGATGGGGCTTGGAGCAACCTGGTTTAGTGGAAAGTTTCCCTGTCCATGGCAGAGAGTTGGAACAAGAAGATCCTTAAGGTCCTTTCCATCCCAAACCACTCCATGATTTTATTTAATGTTTCATTAAGTGGCTCTTGACAATCTGCATCCAGAATGGTTTTATTGTGTGTATGAAGCACAGCTTTCTATGCTGCTGTTGCTGCTCCTGGAATAACAATTAAGTTAGACCTCTATCTTTACCCAGCTCGTATTGAAAGGTTTGTTGATCTGCTGTTGAGTCCCATTTGAATTCACAGACTTTTTAAATTAGTATTTAACCTAAAAAATTGTGTCCCAGGGAGGGAATTTTTACTTGCAGTTTTCAGGGAATTATCAGGTATTTTCCTACACTTTTGTTCACTCTATGATATTCTGGTTTGTGCATGTTATTTAATAGTAATGATTTCTTGAGGATGGGGGCAGATTGCTCAAAACTGTGGTCTGAATTACTCAGAGAGGGAGATCATATCTGCAGTTATTATGGTGTACTTTGGTAACAATCAGCCCGTTAATGGATGAGGACCAATGTCTCCATCATGTGCCTCAGGTTTTGGCAAGCACAAAACCTTTCAAAAGTGTAAACCAAATTAATTTGGCATCTAAACCGCCATTTAATCTTGTCTAATTCTGGTGTTTCAGCACTGCCAAAAGTTTTCAGCACTTGTGGTTTCACCTCAACCATTCAGCAAAATCCAACTCAAATTCATGAACAGGCTTGGTCAACCTGAAAGTGCCTTTTCCAATGAATTGATGATTCATTGAGTCACCTTCTCCCAGTTTTGGAGCCACGGCCTGTGTTCAGAGCCAGCTCTTTGCTCAGAGATGGCTATCACAGCTGATTTCCCCGTGGGAGTGTTGAAAGCACAGGCTGTGGGTTGTGCAGCCGTCTAGGACTGTATCCTGTGGTAACCTGAGCCCTTGTGGCACCTCCTCCCTCCTCCTCTACCTAAATTAATCCAAGAGATTTATTGCCATTCAGTGGCTGCACCCACTGAACTATTCACCAGGGTTAAACTCACCAGACTTCACTCCCCTTCTGATAGGGATGTGCTTTGGTTTGCAGGTCCGTCATGTGCTCTGTAATTTTGCTTTCCACCTGGCTGGTTTCCTTCCCTTTAAGTTGCACAGTCAGCTATAGGTCATGCTAAATATTTAGGTTTTGACATTATAAAAATAGAGACCTAAAGGCCTCAAAGGCTGCCTCTAGAAAATTCACCTTTGTGTGAACCACTGTCCCAACTGCTGGGTTTAATCAGAAAAATGGTTCCCAAAATAATTTCTCAAAGAAATGCATCTTAGTCACCAGTGGCTGCTGCCCTGCTGGAGCACTCCCCACAGGAGCTGCCTGACTCTGCCTGTCTCCATCCCCTAGGACAGTGTCCTGCAAGGATGGGCACTGCCCCTCATTCCCAAATCCCTTGGAGCCTGTCCCAGTCCATCCCTCCCTGCTGTGCTCCCTCTCCTCCAAGGCAGGGGGGTGAGCAGCAGTGCTGGGCTGGCTCTTCCCTGCTCTCCAAGCCCTGCACCACATCCACTGCCTACCCAGTGACTCACACCTTGTACCATCCAGTGCCAGGGTCTGTTCAGGTCACACAGCCTGTGCTGTGCCCACTGTGCTGCCCTTGCCCCAAACCATCTCATTCCACTTCTGCTGTGCCCACTGCTCTGCCCTTACCCCAAAAACCTCCTTCCCCATTCCTCTTCAGTCCCCTGCTAGGTATGAATATCCTGTCCAGTTCTGGACCATTTCCACAGTCTGTTTGTTCTTGGTTTGCCCCCCACTCCCCTACACCGCTGCTCCTCCCAGGCATCCCATGGCTCTCCCATCCCTCACTTCCCTCCTCCAGCCCCCTGCCACTCATGTGCTGCATCATAAAGGGCAAAAGTTCTTCCCTCACTATCAACACAGCCCAGACTCTTGTTGCCTTAGAGAGCTCCTGATGGTGCAGCAGTTCATGTGATGTATGTTGCATCAAGTCATCCCTTTAAGGATCCTACACTCCACTAAGAGCACCCAGGGAATGGCCTGGAGCTGTGCCAGGGCAGGCTCAGGTTGGATCTCTGGGAAAGGCTCTTCCCCCAGAGGGTGGTGGGCACTGCCCAGGCTCCCCAGGGCAGTGGGCACAGCCCCAAGGCTGCCAGAACTCCAGGTTTGGATGATGCTCTGGGGCACAGGGGGTGATTCTTGAGGATGGGGCTGGGCAAGGCTGAGGGTTGGACAGGATGATTCTTGTGGGTCCCTTCCAGCACATTCGGTGACTCTGTGATCTCACAGTGTTCCCAAGTGAGATGTAGTGCTGACAGAAGTAGGAGCCCTGGCTTTAAGTCCTGTCTTCCCAGCAAACATCCTTCCCATTCCCTTGGTGTCCTAAATTTAACCTTTCAGCCACTTAATCCCTAATCTATTACTAAAACTCCTTCCTTGTGTTCCTATATTCCATCTACCTTTTCCTGCCAGTCCCTGCCCCATCTTGTGCATCATCATCATCCAATCCTTCTTGCACTGAGGAATTCTTGGCTTCCTCAGGACACAAAGCAAACCGATCCTTTTACAAAGTGCTATGAAATTCATAAGATTGGCAGTAAGGGAATTCTTCCTGAATTACTGAATAGAAGTGCTGACAGAGTTTGCTGTCCCTGGAAAACCACCAGTCATGCAAATATTTCATCAGGAATTAGCTTCTGTATTTGGGTCATAATGTTGCAACTTAAGAATAATTTCTACTCAGAAGAAAAAAAAAAAATGTCCTAGAAATGGATCACAAAGAAAAAGTCCCTTTTCTCCACCACTAAAATGTAGCAAATGGAGATCAAAGGGCTTATTTTTTTCCCACAGTTTCAAGCTGAATAAATACATTGAATAAATAAAATAATAAGTGGACTGTTCCAAAACAAAACGTCATTTTTACAGAAAAATGAAAGGATTTGATTACCAAAATGCTGAACTTGTGTCTTTCAAGCTTATTAAGAATTAAAGTTATTTTTTTAATGCTCTGGAAACTTTTATCAGAACGGCCATCTTTCCAAAATCCGGTTTTGCTCTTAATGAAACAACGTTTTTGAGAGCAGGGGAATCCACTGCTCTATTTCACAGAATCACAGAACCACACAGAATCAATGGGCAGGGACACCTTCCACTAGCCCAGGTTGCTCCAAACCCCATCCAACCTTTCCTTGGACACCTCCAGGGCTGGGGCAGCCACAGCTTCTCTGCCCAACCTGAGAAGCTCCAGTTGGTTTCAAACCATTCTGGACTCAACACAGGAGAGCAGAGCCCTGGACTGGGAACTGACACAGACCTGCAGTAGGGCTGTTATGGGTCGTGTCCTTCAGGCCAGTTGAGGTTGCCCAGGAGGTCATTCTAAAGTTTTCACTGGCCAAATATACCCCCAGCACACCCCAAATACACCCTGGCACCCATAGGATTGAGGTTACCTTGGGTTTGGTGATCCAGTTGTCGCTTGCTGAGACTGTCCCCTGTGCCTGGAGCCCACCTGGGTATTCAGAAACACCTGGGGTAGCTCAGACTTCCAGCTCCAGAAGTTTTCCCTTTCCCTCTCCCCATATCCAGAGCCATTCCCTGCAGGACCATTCATGCACCAGCACAGGAGGCCTTTTCTGCCCAATGCTGGGGATGCTCCAGCAAGGAGGGGCAGCCCCTGCACTTCAGGGTGGAAGACAGAGCCTTAAAGACCAAACAACTGCTGAGCTTTTGCTCCCTCTCAGCCTTTGCATCACCTGCTCAGCGTGCAAATTCACCAGACTGGCTTGTAAAGTGTTTGTACAGCAACCCAGACCACATGTTTCCACTGCTGGCTGTTACCATGGCACAAGAGAGGCTTTGCCAAGGCCAAAACACTTTCCTAAGTGCTCTGCTAACCCAGTTGAGCTGCTTGTCAGTGCCTTTATGTCTCACTGCTGGTTTTTAGACTTTCAGATCTGTGTGTCTCTGCCTAAGCTGTCTTTTGGCAAGAAAAATGCTTATAGGAATACAATAATATCACAAATCAGCAATAATGAGAGCCACAGAGCAGCAGTTCAGCCGTGCTGTCCCTCCCTCCCTGTAGGTGAGTGGCACACCTGTATTTGGCTTGTGGTGAGCCCAAATCTGGCACATCACAGCCCCTGCCCTCCCCTGCTCCATATTGACTAATAATAACAACAACTTCTTTGTGAGCTGTTTACCACCCACAACCATCTACCCCCAAAAAGCCCCAGAGGAAATAACATGAGGTAGCATGTTTTTTTTTCTATTTATAAACAGAAAAAAATACGATTCCCAGTCATAAAAGAGAGAGATGTTTATCTGCTACAGTAGAAATGTCGAGTCGACTTTTTGAAATTCCAAAGGTGAAGTTTCTCTTGCTCGTGTCAAAGCTGCTTCATCTTCTCTCACAACCTACTCCACCACCTCCACCACCTCCACCACCTCCTCGTTGTCTTCACCATGCTCCTTCCCTCATTCCTTGCCTTGCCCAGCTCAGGCTCAACTGGGACAAGAGGCACAACCTCCTGTTACAGGTGTTCATGGAGCTTTTCTTTGGCTCATAATCCTGTTTCTGCAAACTGTTGGATTCAGGGTAGAAACTCACCTGCCCAATGCATCTGGCAAAGGTTTTGGGGTGTCCCTGCTCCATTAGTTACTTCTCCATCCCCTGCCTCAGTTTTTCTGTCTGTAAAATGACAGAAATCAAGCAGATCTTGTAAAAGGATTTGAGTTCTGGGATGAGAAAGGCTGGATTTAGGTATCAGGTCCTTCTGCTCAGTGCTGGGTTCACACATCTCTTCCCAAGGTGTCCACAGAGCAGCAGAGAAATGCAAAGTGTGGCTTGGTGGCTTTCCTTGCAGGTTGGTCATTGTTCCACTCCCACCCTCTTCCCTCGGGTTTCCAGCCTAAGGAACTCTGGGAAAGTCATCAGTATCTCATCTAAAATGATGCTGACACCTCCTGGGTGAGTTGTCACCTCCCTCCCCGAGCCACTGGGGTGGGACATGGAGGTGACACAACGCTGGTCAGGCAGGAGGGCTGTGGCAGAGACCAGATTTCCTTTCAGTCTGGGTTTTACCCACGGGCCAACCTCCTCTAGACAATAGTTCAAACCAAACAAACCCAACGTATCAGACACATCCTGAAACCTCCCCAGTGCCTTTAGCAGTGGCCACAGAGAAAGGGATTATTTTTTTGCATTTGAGTGGGTGCCTTCAACTTTCAATTGTTTGCTGTGTTTTTATTTCATTCATCCAAAACACCGGTTGAAGTTGCACTTTCCCACCCTGCTCTCTGTTGAGCGAAGAAAATCAGTGGCAGGTTTTTTCCTGCTAAAGAGTTGTAGGGACAGGAGTGAAAAAATTATTTGGGGTCTGGAAAACACCTTTGATTGATTTATTTATTCAAAATGGGGAAACAAGAAAATCTGAACCTGGGTCCATGTGAATTTAGATTAAGAAAAAGAAAGTTTTGACCAGCAGAAATGAGAGTTAATGACACAGTGAGAAAAAAACCCATAAGCTTGTCCTGTATTCTGTGTCTCTGACTCTCTGTCAATCCAACAGAAAAAAGAAGCAAATCCACAAAATTGGGTTGTCATGAGTCCTTGAAGGAAGTGGCAGGTCCATCCTGACTGGATGTCTTTGAGATGAAATTGGCTGTCTTCTAAAATGAAATCTTCCAGTCTAGTTGAGTTTCCTGGTTCAGTTGTGCTCAATAAGGTAATTTCTAAGGAATTCAGCAAAAGAATTAGTCCTGATGTATCCTGGATGACAGAATTGGCTCAGTAGGTGAGACACAGCCTTTGGAAATGCATCCAGCAGAAACACACACCTTTGCTTGTATCTCACTAGAAATGAGTTGCATTTCAAGACAAATTTAATACAATATATGATGTCTCTACTATTGCCCATCCTACATCTCACTCCTGTTTTCATTTATCTACCATTTGATTGTCACAAATTCAGGGCTGAAATGATCCTTCATGTGCACCACACTCATGTGTGGGAGTAGCCTGAGCCACCAAATGCTTGAGACTTCTCTGGCCTGTCTTAGAATTGATCCAGGTTTTAAGAAGAAGCTGCACTTAATCAGTAAGAGAGAACAATACTGGAGTCTCAGCATTTTCCAAATCCCTTTAAACCCTGAGATACAGTAGATGTTAAGTTGACTGTGCCTGCATTGATTTCCCACCACGACAAAGAGAATCCATGACTTTTCTGTCTTCCAGGTGTAGTCAAGACTGAAACCACATAACAAGACCAATACAAGGGCCAAAACCAAATCAAAAGCTCAGGAGCTGAGGAGAGACAGTAAATTAAACTACTTTCATTTCAGCTGGGGGTCCATGTGGGGCACAGAACTGTCTCTTTGCAGCAAAGATTTCCCTTGCCAACCCTTCTATTCCCAGTAGACGGAAATGGACAGGCAGCAATTCAAAGTGCTTAAATTTCATGCCTATTTTTTTTCAGGCTCCATGAAACTTTCGTAATGAAACCCAAAAAAAGAAGGTGAAAAGTATGGTTTGGTCTGGAAACCATGAGCAGTTCTGCGGTTTTGCTCAGGTTTGTACTGAAACTAGTCCGAACCAGGTAGGTTTTTTGTTTTTTTTTAAGCTGAATCTTATCTAAAGATTTTGAATTCATTCATACCTGAAACTGAGAGCGAAATTTAGGGGGCATGAACCCGTAAGGTCTAAAAGGAGGAAAAAGGGTTTGCATGAAACCGCAGGTCAGGTTTGTTCACGGAGTTCAGCATCACCTTGAGTTGCTGTGTGCGGTGCTTGCTGCTGAATCACCAAACCACGGCTGCTGGACCCCCTGGGACTTGGGATCCTTGGGAATTGGAAAGGTGCTGTAGGAACACAGAGGTACCCAAATGTCCTGTTCTTGGGGTAGAAGTTTTGAAGGCATGGCTGAGCTTCACCTCATGGTATTCCTTCCTCTTTTCTCTGTTCACCCTGGAGAAGAGAAGGGAAGACTCCACAGCACCTTCCAGAGCCTAAAGGGTGTTTACAAGAAGGCAGGAGAGGGACTTTTCATGAGGGCATGTAGTGACAGGACACAGGGAATGGCTTCCCACTGCCAGAGGGCAGAGTTAGATGGGATAATGGGAAAGAAATCCTTCCCTCTGAGGGTGGGGAGACCCTGGCACAGGTTGGGCAGAGAAGCTGTGGCTGCCCCATCCCTGGAAGTGTCCAAGGCCAGGTTGGACAGGGCTTGGAGCAACCTGGGCTGGTGGGAGGTGTCCCTGCCCATGGCAGGGGGTGGAACAAGATGAACTTTCAAGTCCCTCCCAACCCAAACTACTCCATGACTGTGATTCCAGTTATGCTGTCAGACCTTCAGTGTGGAAAATTCTGGAGAAAAAGTACAGAGAAGTAGGATTGTCAGAAAAAAGCATTTGCTGTTTGGTGCAGTGGTTTGTGCTAATTGTCCTTCAGTTGTCTCAGTGTCCAGCTCTTCTAGAAGGAGTGAAAAATCTGCTTTTCCATCAGTAAATCCCACTGTGTGTGGTGTGCCTGAGAAGGTGCTAAAACAACTGCATAAAGGCATCAAAGAAAGGAACAAGAATTCAAGAATGGACAAGATTAAGTTTTTCAGCCTCAGTCTGAATAAATTGAGAGTGACATTGTGAAGACTCCCAGGTTGCATTAATTCAAGAGAAGCTGAAGTAGAAATGATGTGAATGTCAATGGGAATGCACAGAGCTTTTGTGCTCTGTGATTGGAATCAAAGAAAGACCTGCCAAATTTAATTCCACCGAGGGCAAACCACACAGGCTCCGTAGTGGATGTGTCCTTCTTGAGGATAAGAAATACAGCTTTGAAAAGGCTTGGGATATTTTTAGGGTGACTCTTCTAGCGAAAACACTGGCAGGTGCAGCATTTTGCCTGACAATTACCTCTGTAAGGACAAAGAAGGACTGTCACTCAAGGCTGAATATTCTGCTTTTGCTTTTTCATCCTCCTGTGATTTATACATTTCCTCTGAGCCAGTGATGATGCTCTGGCAGTGCTGGCTGTTGTGTGACACAGCAAAGCCTCAGCTCCCTTATCCCACTGTCACCCACCCATTATCCCTGGATGCCCCAGGTTGGGGTGACTCTCAGTCCCTGGGTCATCCCTATTTGATGATGGCCTTCTCTACTCTCACCCCCAGGCAGGGTGCATTGTGCCCCTTTGGTGACTGCCACCCTCAGAGAGGGGATGGCAAAAGGTGGGCATGATTTTTCACAACAACCACAATGATTAACCTCCTGTCCTCTGCCTGCTAAGGAGGTTCCTGCTCCCAAATGAGCTCATGCCCACAAGTGCCCCCACTCATTTTCCCTGCCTTTGGCTATTTGGAAGATATCTAAATAAAACAACTTGTCTGGGCTGTTTTTATCATCATCCCTGATAGGGGCTGGGGACACAAACACTGCCAAAGTGATCCACCCCACCTCACCTGACTATTTTAAGCCAGGATTAATCACTTACTAAAGAAAATATAGTCCGGCTTACACAGATGTTGCCTCCAGAACCGGCCTGGGGTGTCCAGAAGCATTTAATCCAACATATTTATGGGAAATGAGTATAGCTTGTGAGAAACCCAACAAATCCAACAAAGCACTGCAGACAGCATTCATCCAGAGCTGTACATTAGCACATCCCAATTAGCATGGCTGTTAATTGATGAGGTTTGAGAGCTCCCTGGTTGCATCCAAGTGCTGCAGTGCTCCAAGGAGGCAGCTTGAAGCTTTTCTCATGGTAATATTTGTCTTTAGCTATGGTAATAGGAGACCAGAAAGCAGCCACTGCTTGAAGGTGTCCAAGGTCCAAGCTGGTAATTAAAAAGCTCCCAGCAGCTTCCAGATGAACCTGTGCTAATTGTCATGAATCAAAAGCTGCAGATGACTTCCAAAATTCAAGGCATCTTGAAACGTCATTCCTGTGTCATTCTTAGGAGTTTTATCATTTTCACACATGGAGAGAAAACCCCTGTAATCCTGAGGAGACAGGTTTTATTTCCTTCTTTCAGCATTGATTTTTTTACGTGGATTTTGATTGATCACTTAAGCCAAAATGCCTTTTGCTGCAGCTTTTCTGTGCGTGCTCAAGCTCCTGAGCCATCTCACATCAACTCCTGGGGACTTCCTCAGGGAGCCTTTGTGGGCTGAGGACAGTCCCAGCCTGGAGTCCTTTAACCACCAAACCTTTACAGAGGCACTTTCACCTTCTGATGCTTCATGAGTTGTTTTTAATGAGATAGAGGAGAAACCCCAACAGTGACCCACCTTCAGAGGTGCTGTGAGGATAAACCCATCCCAGCCTGTGAGGGACAGAAGGTGGCTCTGGCACCTAAGGCAGCTCCCTCTGTCACATGCACCACAGTGGAAATTTTGAAAGCTCTTCCCTTCCTTGCCCTGTTGGGATGGGAAAAAATAAACAACTTCACAGTTTCTTCCCTGAGAAGAAAAGTGATGGAGTTTTCTTATTTTGAGAAAGGTGAGCTAACAAAGCCTTTCAACTTGCCAGAATTATAAATATACTTCCACCCTACATTCCTGCTCTTCCTGTGATGTACAACTGCCTTTCAAACTAGTTGTGACTTTGACTTTTTACTGGTTCTCTCATTATTTCCCACTAGGGGTTAGTGTAAGAAAGCCATGCTAAGCACACCATATATTTCCCTGTCTACAAGACATGAGGAGATTTAGAAGTTGTTTGTGGGGTCTTTATTTCTCATCTGGGTTCTTTCTACTGCCACCTAAATTCAGGGGTGATGTAATTCTGCTCTCTTGGTTCTAACCAGAGATGACTGGTTCCTGTGAAGGTTTGGTTATTTTCAGTCTGACCTCAGCTCACTCAATCAAAAGCTTTCAACACACTTCTTGGGCACAGGGAACACAAATAATAGATCTTGACCCAGATCAGACCAATTTAGTTCATGATTCCACTTCTTAACATGACAAATTACTAAAAGTTTTACACTCACACACAGGAAAATTCTTATTATTACAGCCCAAAAATTCCAGAACCATGCCTTTCCTACCTAGACCTCATACCTGTGTCTCCAAAGTTCCTTCCCACTCCTCCAAACCCCTTTCTCACCTCCATGCCCAGGTGCCCACAGCTCTCCCACTCTCCCTTGGGTGGGTGGGAAGGCAACATGCAGGTGTAAAACTTGAGCCTCATCCTGTCCCACAGCTCAGACCCACCTGGTGCTTTTTTGCTCATCAGCATTATCATTTCTCACATTTTTGGGGGGAAAATTTCCCCGAATAGCATGTCACTTGTACAATTTTTCTGACTTGTGATTCTTGCATAGGTTGAGTGTAAGATCTTTTCCAGTGATGCCTTGATGGTGGATCTGCCCTCCTGTGCCAGTGCTGGGTGTATCTGGGTGGAGCTGGTTCCCCTCACACAGCCCAAGCTCATGGTGTGGTCCCTGCAGAGCCCACCCAACATCCAACACAGTGGAATGGAGCCTTTCCCTTCATTTCTGGGGGGGGTTATGGTTATTTCTTCCTGCTACCCAAATCCATTTATTAGAACTTCCTCCTGCATTCACCTCATGGATTTTCCCAGGCCAAGATTTTCAGGTGTGGCCAGAGACTTTAAGAACTGTATTCACAGCAGCAACTGGAAATGTCCTTTTTCTCTCTCTTAATGCACTTGAATTGATACAATCCTCTTTCTTTTTGCTTTCTTTTGTATTAGAGCCCAGAGCACTCAACAGAGCCTGAATACACTTCTGGGTGGCTCCCTTTTTTATTATACTGCTGGAATGGCGCAGAAATAGCCTGGGTTTCAGGAAACTATGAGAGCCATGTGGGAAATGAATGTCCTTCTGGTGTCCTGGAAAAGAATAACTGGAATTTCAGCTGTTTGAAACCTCTAGACATGCCTGAAAAGCCCATCCTAAATAACTCTGCATTTTTAATTGAAGCTATCTTATTAATTATCCCATTTCTTCCAGCTTTGAGATTTGCCCATTATCTTCTTCATCTTATTCCCAAGACATTAATCAGAATACAGAGGGGGTTTATTACCCTGAAAAGAGTTTTCCACTTGAATTGATTCTTACCAGCAGATGCTGCTGAAAGGCACGAAAAGTTTTCCAGCGAATCAGCCTTGTTTGGGGGATGCTCCATGGGAAGAACTGTGAGTGTTTGGGCAGACAACGATTCCTGCTGAGCAAACGTGCTCTCTGACAAACAGGGGAAAGTTATTGCCCTTCTATAACGTTCCATTTGTGCTGGTTTATTATTGCATTTTATTACCTCTCCTAATGCCTCTGGCTTCTACCTGCGCTCCAGAAGAGATGGATGGTGCATAAAACCCACAGAATCAAAAGGTGTTTTTCCCCCAATTTCAGCTAATTTAATATACCTAATTTTCCACTGCCTTACAAGACTGAGTGCTGTAATTCTTTTGAACAAGTGAGGTGTCTGCACAGCACAACTAAAAGCTCTGCAGCTTCCCAAGGACATAATACTGCACAGTGGCAGCTCCTTTTTTCTCTTATTTGCCTCCTGTCTGATGTCTATTTTTATTCAGTAATCTTATTTGAGAAACAAAATGAGGAAAGAACATTGTTATTCTTGGAAACCTTCCAGCGTGTTGCAGGAGCAGGAGGCTTAGATGAGAGATAAGGGACAGGCAACAACTCCCACAAAAGATTGCTTTAGGGTGACAGTCAAAGGTATCATCCCAAGAGTGTTGGGAATGAGGTATTGGAGTGTCAGTTGCTTCAGTCAGAGATCAGGCTCGGATTAGGACCATATGGATGGACACAGATTGTAATAAATACTGAAAAATGAAACCCAACAGCTTTTTCAGCCTTGCCACAGGCACGGAGAACAAATATAACACCTGGGTGCAATTCGAGGGTGATTCATCAGAGGAACCAAAGCCTCCAACAACAAGGTGATTCATCCTTTAAGTGCTAATGGTGTTTTGCAGCGACCTCAATTTACTGATTTTAATTTTCCATATCAAATGATTTACAGGCATCTACATGTGCTCACGTGTTGGTGTGTGTGCAACCGGTTGGAGCTGAAGAACCAGAGAGTGGATGGGATCTCTTGTTGAAGATAAGGGACCTTAAAGATCATCTTTTTCCAGGCTGGATGGAGTCCTGAGCAACCTGGTCTAGTGGAAAATGTCCCTGCCCATGGAAAGGGGTTGGAGTGAGATGATCTTTAAGGTCCCTTCCAACCTAAACAATTCCATGATTCTATGATTCCATAAGAAGCTTGACAGCATCATTGCTATCTAAGACACTGAATTAAGAGGGTGCTTAGAATCACTTGAGGTAATAAAATCTACATTATTGTTCACCTTCTCTGAGCTCTCTTAGATCTTGAAAAGCCAATGATGAGGTTCTTTCGGCAAACTACGTGGTTGTAAACATATATAATGGTTTTGATGAAAAATGGACCCAGTTCCCATCGAGGATGAAACCAGAAACTTCTAAAGGCACCTACACACTTCGCCCCCCTGGATTCCAGGGGCACCTGGGTGCCTTTGAAAAACTGGCACTAATGTCTCTTATAAAGGTTTCAGTTATGACAACTTCAGTCAAGGGTGAATTTCCACTGACCACATAGACGGGGTTTCAGTTCTCAGCAAGTTTATTTCCTTTCAGCAGAGGAGCAGATAAATAAATACTATCAAAGGGTCGGGATATTTTGTATTTTTCTGCTCCAGAGAGTCACTTGCAATATCTACCATGAAATAATGCTGGTTTTGTGGTTTGCTTGTTTTCTCCCTCCTTGTCCTTTTATGCAAAGCTCTTTGCTGCAGAGGACACAGCACGTGCCAATGCAAATTCAGGGCAAGCACCTGCTATTTAACCTCTTGAACCAGAGCTGGTGAGAATTGATGCAACATCGATCAGGAGGCACCAAACAGTGAACTGTGCTCTGGGAATCGGCATAATCAGGCGGATGACGGTGTGAAAGTGTTTGCTGAGTGATGTTGTAGCAATTAGGGGATGGCAGAGCATTGCACTGAAGTTATGTGTGAAAACACAGCACCTACAAGGCAGGATATACAGCCAGAGAACCCCAAAACACCTATTGAATGGGGAGCTGCAGTGGTTTATTCACTGCCTAAGACAAAGCCCCAAAGAATCCATTCATTCTGCAGTGTTACTTTTTAAAATTGCCTTACCTGTCCAGCTGTCTTAGCTGAGCAGGATTTTGTGTCTGCATTAAATATTTGGTAATAATCCTTCCCTGTGAGGGTGGGCAGGCCCTGGCACAGGTTGGGCAGAGAAGTTGTGGCTGCCCCATCCCTGGGAGTGTCCAAGGTCAGGCTGGACAGGGCTTGGAGCAACCTGGGCTGGTGGGAGGTGTCCCTGCCCATGGCAGGGGGTAGGACTGGATGATCTGATTATCTCTAAGGTCCCTTCCAACTTAAACCATCCTGTGATTCTGAGATTACATGACCTTCCCTGCAGGTTTCAGCATTTCCAGCTCACCCTGTGGGTTTCCAGTGCTGTGATCGTGGCCTGACCAGATTTAGATTCGAAAGCAACAAGTTTAATGAGGATTGCACATTTATACACAAGGGATTGATTGATCCCATTTTTCCCTCACTGCCCTTCACTGATCTCTTTCCTTTGGATCCATCACCACCACCTGGTTGTCTCCCCATAATTAGCACAAGTGTCTTGCAGTTTGCACATCCCTGTGTGACTGTGAAAGCCCAAAAACTCACCACGAACTGTGCCCTCCTCATGACACCAAACACGGTGTGTCATCCTTCAAACCACACCACCACTATTTTCTTCACATCATCTTCCTCAGAGAGGGATGTATCTGCTCAGCCATGAGCAAGAGATGCTGAACTGCCTGTTCAAGAACAGTAGATGCTGCCAGTCACTGCAAGATCTTTGTATCTTGGATTTCCCCCCATTTCAGAATTGTTGCAAGGGGAGTTGGGGAGCAATGACAGTATTAGAGGATTCCCATGTTCTGCTTCCCAAAGGCTGGGTGTGCTGCTCTGCAGGACTGGCTGCACAAGGGGTCAAATTAACTTTCACAGGCAAGACTGTGAAAATCTTTCTCTTATAATCAAGATTAATTTCCAAATTAATCCAAAATTACTTCCAAAGCAGGGCAGGTGAGAACCTCTGCTGCTCACGGGTGTCCAGAAGTTTTGAATCCACCAAGAAGGACCCAGCAGGGGAAGATCCACTTCATCCAACCTGTCAGGCTTGAGCAACAGGTTTCCTGAGAGAACTTGAGCATTGTCTCATCCTCATGAGAGGGGGCTGCTCCCCTTTGCCTCTGGTTAAACAGATTGTTCCTGTTCCCATGGTGATAAGGGATGCTCTGAGATTTGCTGAGATTTGCTTTGCAAATCTGTAGAAGCCTTTGTAGTGCTGTGCTCGAGTGATTTTATTAAAGATAGTGGTAATGATAGTAAGATACCAGGAGTCTGTAATGCCACGGGTGCAAAGAAAAATTGGATTAAAACAGAATAGTATTATCTCTCATCTGAGAGCCCCACAAGCCCAAACCAGAGGAAACTGCACAACTACACTCAATAGTTTCCACCCTGATGTTCTTCCCAAGGCATTTATTGCTGCTCTCTGCTGAAGGGAACATGTTGAGCTACATGGACCAGTGGTGAGATCCTGTCTGCCCTCTCTGATGTCCCTCTATTATCAAACCAAGAGATTTGTGGTGCTGGTTTAGTGATGGGCTTGGCAGTGGTGGGTTAGTGGTTGGATTTAATGAACTTACAGGTCTTTTCCAACCTTAGTCTTCCTGTGGTTCTAAAAAGCACTCCCAATAATTTAGATTGTTGCACACAAGTTAATTGGCTTTTACAGATACAATTCAAAGCAGGGCAAACACCTATGAAAATTCTCAGAAACACCCAAGAGTCTTTCAAGTTGGACTGGCCAGAAAGTCAGGAGTCATCTCACATAAAACATGAAAGGTCTTTCAACACTGGAAAGAAGGAGGGATGTTTCCAGATAAACAAATCTTGTCTGAGTTCTGTGCAAAGCCCTGTTGCAGAGTGATAGTGCCAGGCTGGGACAGGGGAAGGGCCGGTGGACAGCACAGAAATGAGCATTGCTGACTGCAGATAAACAGACACCCTCGGTGGGCACATCCCAACATCTGCTTTGGTGTGACCACTTTCATTCTAGAACTTGGATCCTGCATCAAAATTGTCCGTCTGATGCATTTCAGTGAAATCCTTCAATGAAAATCCCACCCGAATATCTCCAGACCTTCACAGGAAAAGAGCTCCGGGACGTCTCCCTGTACCAAACCTCAGCTGTACTGAGTATAAAATGAAACAGGATTTGCATATCTCTGTATTTCACAGAAAGCCAGTGGCGGGGCGGGGGCCGCCTGCTCTGGGGAGCTGTTCACCTTCTGACATCAGAAACCTCCGGTGCAGGGCACAGACAGCCCTGGAGAAATCCCTGAGCAAGAACATGAGGCTCCTTCCCCTGCTCACAGCTGCGTCCTGCCTCACGCCCCCAGGGACCTCGCTCTTTGTGCTACAAGTGATGAAGTTTTTTTTCCAGATCACATGAGCCAGGATGAAGGGGGAAAATCCTGCCAGGAGCAGAGATGGGCTGCAACCTGAACCTGATCGAGGGGAGATACAGAGCAGAACCTTGAGAGCTATATAAGAATGTGTCAGGCTCAAGAGCAAACAGTTTTTCAGGTGAAGGACTCGCATGAATCAGCCATGAATGTGAATGAAGATGCTGTTTCAAGGAGGCTCGGGGCCACCAACAGAATATACCTGTATTTCATCATCGCCACCCTTGTTGCGTTACTCGTCTTTGCGTTGGCCACCATCATGGTCCTGGTTGTTCAGAGGACGGTAAGAGATGTGTTCATTTGTNCTTTCCTTTCCTTTCCTTTCCTTTCCTTTCCTTTCCTTTCCTTTCCTTTCCTTTCCTTTCCTTTCCTTTCCTTTCCTTTCCTTTCCTTTCCTTTCCTTTCCTTTCCTTTCCTTTCCTTTCCTTTCCTTTCCTTTCCTTTCCTTTCCTTTCCTTTCCTTTCCTTTCCTTTCCTTTCCTTTCCTTTCCTTTCCTTTCCTTTCCTTTCCTTTCCTTTCCTTTCCTTTCCTTTCCTTTCCTTTCCTTTCCTTTCCTTTCCTTTCCTTTCCTTTCCTTTCCTTTCCTTTCCTTTCCTTTCCTTTCCTTTCCTTTCCTTTCCTTTCCTTTCCTTTCCTTTCCTTTCCTTTCCTTTCCTTTCCTTTCCTTTCCTTTCCTTTCCTTTCCTTTCCTTTCCTTTCCTTTCCTTTCCTTTCCTTTCCTTTCCTTTCCTTTCCTTTCCTTTCCTTTCCTTTCCTTTCCTTTCCTTTCCTTTCCTTTCCTTTCCTTTCCTTTCCTTTCCTTTCCTTTCCTTTCCTTTCCTTTCCTTTCCTTTCCTTTCCTTTCCTTTCCTTTCCTTTCCTTTCCTTTCCTTTCCTTTCCTTTCCTTTCCTTTCCTTTCCTTTCCTTTCCTTTCCTTTCCTTTCCTTTCCTTTCCTTTCCTTTCCTTTCCTTTCCTTTCCTTTCCTTTCCTTTCCTTTCCTTTCCTTTCCTTTCCTTTCCTTTCCTTTCCTTTCCTTTCCTTTCCTTTCCTTTCCTTTCCTTTCCTTTCCTTTCCTTTCCTTTCCTTTCCTTTCCTTTCCTTTCCTTTCCTTTCCTTTCCTTTCCTTTCCTTTCCTTTCCTTTCCTTTCCTTTCCTTTCCTTTCCTTTCCTTTCCTTTCCTTTCCTTTCCTTTCCTTTCCTTTCCTTTCCTTTCCTTTCCTTTCCTTTCCTTTCCTTTCCTTTCCTTTCCTTTCCTTTCCTTTCCTTTCCTTTCCTTTCCTTTCCTTTCCTTTCCTTTCCTTTCCTTTCCTTTCCTTTCCTTTCCTTTCCTTTCCTTTCCTTTCCTTTCCTTTCCTTTCCTTTCCTTTCCTTTCCTTTCCTTTCCTTTCCTTTCCTTTCCTTTCCTTTCCTTTCCTTTCCTTTCCTTTCCTTTCCTTTCCTTTCCTTTCCTTTCCTTTCCTTTCCTTTCCTTTCCTTTCCTTTCCTTTCCTTTCCTTTCCTTTCCTTTCCCTCCCTCTTATAAATGCACCCACGTGAATTAGGGGAGAGAAAGATGAAACAAAGAGGAAAAGCAAAGAACTTCAGAAGGAATTACTTCTCCATTGACAGTTTTAATTCCTAGCATGGAATGTCTGCTCTGGAAATGGGAATAGAAAGCTCATGGTCCAAGATGCCAACCACCCTCTGTCCTGCCTCCTTAGAAGAGATGGAGAGAAGTTCCATCAGTGCCTCAGTGTTTGCTCCCTGGTTTTGAGGTGTCTCCTGTTGCTTCTTTGGAGAACAACCACTGTTTGAGATGGTTTGGTCTAGTCTGGTCATGTCTACAGCTCATTCCTGTTCTCTGTCCTGTCACTCCTTTCTTGGGTGTGATTTTTCCTGCAGAAAACCAGAGCTGCAGCAAGGAAGAGTGAGGATGTGAGACAAGGTCTCCCAAAAACAATTGTTCCCTCTGCCTACAGACATTATTCCCTTCTTAAAATGGAGGAGTGCTCTTGTACAGATGGTTGTGGGCATTCAAAGTGTGTTATTAACCTTACCAGGAACATGTCCATCAATTTTAGGAAGGTAAAATACCAGGTTAGAGGTTTTACAGACTTTGAAATCTCATTGCAAACATCGAAGTGCTGAAGCACCTCCACTCCTGTTGACAGGATGGAAATACCAGCAAAGGGCTGCTGGAGGGAGCTGGGCATGGAAAACAAAATATGATCCTTTGGCTCAATATTTTCTCTTACTAAATTTACCCTGTGCTATTTGTGTGCCTGTTGTGCACATTACCAAGAAATTAAACCATGAAAGCTTGACTGATACTTCTTTCAGCTCCACCAGAGAGGAGTTATTTACCTGTTGTCAGTGTTCTTCTAAAAGAGAGGCAGTTTGAGGGCATTTAAAATGAGACATGGGGATTTTTAAGTGATAAATAGTGGGATATTAAGGGAGATCTTTAAAATAACAGGCTGGGCAATTGCAGACTTGCCACAGCTTTTCTATATAATGAGGTTTTCATTTCTACTTCTTATGAAAGTAAGCATTAAATTACCTCTCCATCAGGACAAACAGAGTTACACCAGTTACCAGAGGGACAATATCACTGAAAGAGTCAAAGTTTTGACTTAAAAGAGTAATGACACCATTGCAGCTGCTTTGAAAATGAGCTTGGCTGAAGGAGGAAATAGGAAGCTGAGGTGTGTGTGAGAAACAAATAAAATCAAGCAGCAATTTCACACTCAGGGAAGAATTTGGCAGTAAAAGCCACAAACTTTGCCCTTGCTCTCAGGGAGGTGCAAGACCCCAAGTTCAGAAGCAAAGTAATCATTCTCCATCTATGACTGGTGAGGGAATTCCAGAGCAGGGAACAAGTGCTGATTCTGTGAGCCAGAAACACTTGAGCTCATGGTGGCACTGTCAGGGTAAGGCTGGGCACAGAATTATTTGGGCAACACAGTTGAGGTGGGGCTGAACATCTCACAACTTTGACTTCAGCAGCTCCAGGACCAGGAGGTTGGGGGGTTTTGGAGGCCTGTGATGTTGAGTCCTGTTGCTGTAGGATTGCAGCATCATCTCTTGACTTCACTATCTTTGCAATTTCTGAAGAAGGGAGCAGCATTTTCTGTGACCAACCTCTTGGGATGATCAGCTTTTCTCTCCAGATGTCACCAGCTGTGATGTGAGTGGTCCTTGACCTCAGGGGCAACGGTGGCAACTTCATGCCCTCCCTGTGCTGAGCTTTAGAAGGTTGAAGGGACAACACAAGTGTTGTGATCCTTCCCTTGGGTGCCACAGCATTAAAGGGAGGCTTCTGGTGACAGCAGATCACACAGTCCCCTGCCCCCATTACGGGTTACAAGTTGGCTGCTTGTGTTCCTTTTTATGAATTTATACTTGCCTGGTTTAGGATGAAGGGAGACAGATTGGAAAAGGAAAATCAAACTGTGTAGAAACAAAGAGTTCACATCACCCACAACCTGGGTGCTCTAAGTAAGGGAAACACAAGATGAAAGACCAAAATCAAAAAGGCAACTATGATTCAAAGCTGCTTCTCTGAACTGCCAGCGTTTCTAATACACATTAACACCCCTCCCTCCCATTTTCCAGCACCCCAAGAAATTTCCTTTACGCCTTGTTTTCAAGAAGGGTGGCCCAGCACGTTGGTGTCAGAGCTGGGAAGGGTCATTTTTTGGAACTAAACTACGCAATTTAACTATGTGTAGTGCTGAAGTCAGTTCATTTCTTCAGCTTTCATCTTGGCTTCAAGCCATTCTTGGTCTTTCACAAGTGACTTTATTTTCTTCTGGAGTAAGAATAGTCTGTGGAAGGTGGTCTGGAGCCTTCATTTTTCTTCTTAACACTTTTATAGGTGTGTTAAAACCTCCACCCTTCTGCCTGCTGCAATCATTGCTGTTGGATGTATGTATATAAACACATCTCTGGAGACATTTATGTGTAGAGAGAGGCAGATATAAAATCACTGAAAGAGAATGGGGCAGTAAGGACTGGGAAAATGTCCTTTTAAGACACACAGACCCTCACAAATCCAGTGCTGCATTGAAAGGTGTGCTGTGTGAGACACCAGAGCCACCCACCCCCGCGACAAATTCTGGGGGAGTGTCCAAATCTGATCAGTCCCTGAATGCTCTGGATTTTGTACACTTTCATATTTTTAACCTTTAAACTTTCCATCACCATTAAGGCACCTGTGTGGCAAATGCAGGTATTTATATTTGCTGATCTAGTCTTCAAGGCTGTTAAAAACATAAGGAAATGGCTCTGTGTGTCCAGGAGTGGCTCCTGCAGTTCCCAGCACGATCCTGCACCATCGTTTGGAGATTTCGCTCTGCCTAAAACCCATTTTGGCCCCGGTGCCCCAATCGGTGCCCGTTGGCCCCCTCTGGTGGCAACCCTGAGAGAAAATGAAATGAAATGAAATGAAGACACCGTAAATTGGCCCTGAAAGCACATTTATCACTCATTGAGCACCACAAGAAAACCACTGAGACATTCCAGAAGGAAATTGCAGCTCCTGCTGAGGGTGTTCTGTGCAGTGACAGTCCCCTGTTGTCCTGGGGGGTCACTTGGGTAGGTCGGGCAGTGCTGGAAAAACTTTTTTTCACACAGGGCTGCTTCCTGTGATGTCGTTATCAGGTCAGCCTTGGGGGTGGTGTTCTGCTTCCTGCAGTTTTCATGTCTAGGGGCTGCATTTGCCTCTTCACATGTCAGGGCCACCTACCCAAAGTGCCCACCTCCTTCCTTCCTCCTCAGCCAGAGCTGAGTCTTAGAATAGAATCACAGAATGGTCAAGGTTGGAAAATATCTCCAAGGCTGAGTCCAGCCTGTGTCTGATCCCCACCTTGTCCCCCAGCCCAGAGCACTGAGTGCCACGGCCAGTCATTCCATGGACACCTCCAGGGGTGGGGACTCCAAACCTCCCTGGGCAGCCCCTTCCAAAGCCTGACAGCCCCTTCTGTGAAGAAATTCTTCCAGAAGTTGTGATGGTTTGAGATTGAGCAGAAACAAAGCACAGCCTTGAGGTTCCTTTTCAAATGGAAGAACTTCCTTTGAGGGCAGAGGACCAAAGAGCTGGTCCCACAGAGCTGCCATGTGGACATGCTCTTTGGAAAGATCTGGACCTAGTCAAGATGGGCCCAGGCCCAGTCTGGGTGGACTGTGCTTTGAAGGTGTGTTTTCTTGGACTTTCTAGAAGTAGACACACATTTCATAGAATCCCAGACTGGTTTGGGTTGGAAGGAACCTTACAGATGATCTCATTCCGTTCCTTGCCATGGGCAGGGACACCTCCCACCAGCCCAGGTTGCTCCAAGCCCCATCCAACCTTCCCTTGGACACTCCCAGGGATGGGGCAGCCACAGCTTCTCTGCCCAACCTGTGCCAGGGCCTGCCCACCCTCCCAGGGCTCAGAGATGTCTGGTTCAATGAATATTCCCCATTCTGACATAGGAATTTAGAATGAACCTTTAGCAGTCCCAGCCTGTCTCAGCTTGAGAAAATTCTTTGTAAAATGATTAAGAGAAACAAGAACGAAATTACTTTCACTGACAACTGATTATTTTCTCTAATAAAGCAAACTCATATTATTCTGCTTGCTGAGTAAAGACTCAGATCCTTCAGCAGCAGCACCCAAATCACTCCAGAGAGGGTGAAATTCATTGCCATGAATTCTTTCTGAGCTGGCACTGTAGAATTTAATCTGTTTGGGCTCCTACTGTGTGCCTCTTTGCATTCCAAACAACAGCTTTTACATGCAACATTTCTGCTGTTACAAAAGAAAGAAGTAATGCCAGTAATATTTCAAGGGAAGTTCTAAAGCTTTATTTCAATATCTACTCAGTTGTCACTAAAATAAATTGCATTACTATCTGCTGGTTCGACTTGCTGGGAGATTTCCCAGGTGAGAACACAACACATTAAGTGCTTTTTAATTCTGTTTCTCTTGCCCTGATTACAAAACAGGCTTGTCCCTCACCCCAGCTCTGGGGGAGGGGAACACCTCGCTGAGGGCAAAGTCTCAGTTGCCTTACCAAACATTTCCCTACTAAATGATTTAATTTAGTGTAACCTCGTCGGGGACGGAGCAATCCTTTCCTGTCATGTAAAAATACCTTTAATTCTCCACAGAGGGCAAAAATGCTCGTGTATTGGGTTGGAAAATAGCACTTCTGCTTGTGCTCTGAGTGTGTGTAAGATCAGCCCTTGCAGGGGGCAAAGAAAGGTGCTGAGAGGTTCTGCCAGAGGGTCCTTGGGAGTGTTTCCAGCCAAGACTCATCTCAGTCCCACGTTTGCTGAGGTGTGTGCAGAGGATCCGTGAGAGTCTGTGAGGGAGGATGTTGTGTAGGGGACAAAAAGCCTGGAAATTCTTGGTTTTCCAAATTACATCTCTGAGGTTCTGTCTATCTCCTGCTCCAGCAACCTTCCTGTATAGCTTAGGAAGGTCGCCTGGGGAAATACTGTCCCAACAGGTGACTCTGCCCTGCCTTGGGTTGGTGTGGGGACAGAAAATGAACAAGTCATGCCTTAGAGATGTCCAAATTACCAGACAATCATAGAATTGCTGTATGTGATCACAGTATCAAGTCCACTTGGAGGCACCTCTGCCATCTCTGCAGGACACAGCATTTGGCATCAGAGCAAAGGACAGCATTGCTGATGGAGCTCCACACTTCATGACTGAAAACATGGTCATGTTAAGCCAAAGTCTAATTAAGAGTATTCCTAAACCTGCAAGACTAGAACATGAGGTACCACAAACAGGCCCAACACTGTCCAACCATCCTCCTTCTCTCAACACCACCTGTTGTTCAATTTACACACAGAAATGAAGTGTTTGTGTTGTAAAACCATTATGGATGAAGTTGTTTTCCACCACAGACAAGAGAATATTAGATGTTCTGTTAAAGTTGGTACCATATTCCCAATTTTCTTCTTCTTGGACATCCTGGTGGGTCACTGGAACATGCTCCTCAGGGCACTAAACCTGGCATATCAAGGTGCATCTGGAAGATGTTCTTAGTCATATGGTTTAGTTTTAGGTAGACTGATGAGCAGCAGGGACTTGGTGGTCCTCATGGGTCCCTTCCAATTCCAAACATTCTATAAGGCTAAATTTGTGGTAAATTGGACTAAGCCTGGTTAATCTGCACAATTAGCCCAGGTAATTTGTACCCAGAGACCGAAATCGCTGTGGGATCACCCTGTGTGTGTGAGTGAAAGGATGTGACACAAAACTTCAAGCACTGAAGAACTCTCAATGTCTTTCCTCAGCTGTTGGGAGAACTTTTTGCTCCTCAAGGGCATTGTTGGATGTTTATGAGCTGTCAGTGACTTTCCTTGTGTGGATGGAAAAAGCAAGAGAGCACAGCCCTCAGAGTAATGTGTCTGGGTGGCAGAGGAGTGATGAATCAGAGGCAACACCAACTGTATTCCACCCTTGGAGCTTGTTTCCTGGGAAGTTCTCATGTCATGCTGATTTAGGACAATTTCCTGTGCCATTTTGGTGCTTGGTTTTCCATCCCAGCAAGAAGTAGGATGAGAGGTGGAGCAGGACAACAGTGTCATGCTCAGAGGTGTTTGGGGCTCTACAGCTTTAGTTATCCCCCAGCCTTGGCTTCCCAGGGACAAACACTGGCTCCCAAGGGTGTCCAGTCCCACCCTGTCCACCCCATGGAGGTTTTCAGGGCTTGTGCTGCTGAAACAGCCCCAAAAGAAGCCACACACGTTTCTTACTGCACTGAGAGAATCACTGACCATGCCAATAATGTCAGAAAATACTCAATGTGAGAAAAACGGTTAGAAAAACAGATCTGTGATGAGGGAAATGTTTCAGATCCACTTTAAATCAGGGTTGCACTTGAATATGGGTATGCCCTGCTTCCAGAATAATCACCCCTTCTCTTTATTCCTTTCAGGCACCAGATCCTGCCGTGGAGGGCGTCAAAAACCCCATCAGGATGGGTAAGACACCTAAAAAATGCATGTGATTTGTCTCATCTGCAAAGCAAATACTGCCCAGGGTCACGAATGAGACAGTTGGGCACATCTTAACATTTCACATAAAGTCTCCTCTTGGTGAAGAGCCAAAGTAGTGGGGAAAAAAAATAAAAATAATCAGAAGAAAATAGCTTTCAAATTACTGGGTATGTCAAGAAGCCAGTGCACAGCTGGGGAAATAAAAAATAAATCTGGATGTTCCCTGGAGTGTCTTTGAGAAAGAGTCTTTTTGCCAGATGATGTGAACATCACTCTGAATTTTAGGTCTTATTTTAAGGGCTGGCTCTTGCACATGTGTGTGTAATGGCCCTGTCTTCTTGAGGCAGAGAGGGGAAATGTGTTGCCACATATTTCAAAACACTGAAACTCCTCCTGTGCTCCTCTGGCCTGGAGCTCTGTGGTTCCTACTTCTCTGTGGGGGAAAGGGAGAAAGGAATGGGCAGGTCCAGAAGGGACAAGTGTTGTCACAGCACAGAGCAAGGAATTAAAACAGGCAAAGTATGAGCACAGAGAGCCCAAAATAGGAAAAATACTGTCTAGCAGAGAGAGTGTACCACAGTTCTGCTTTTCCTTGGTGTAAATCAGGAGAACCATTCATTTCACTGGCATTGGCTCCCTGGTTACACAGATTTTGTAGGAAGTATTTGACTTCTTGTAAATACAAGATCATACCCAGTCCCAGAGGACAGGAGATACCTCTGCCTCCCACTGCAGATGGGAAAAATGAAGGCCAGTGTTCATCTAGATGTGGTGGCAGAATGGGAAACTGAAGGTCACTTGGATGTTCAGCTGGAGAAGAGCAGACTGAGGTCAGATCTCACCAGGGTCTGCAGCTCCCATCTCAGCTCTGTGTGACAGGGACAGCCCCCAGGGAACGGCTGGAGCTGTGCCAGGGCAGGCTCAGGTTGGATCTCAGGGACAGGCTCTTCCCCCAGAGGGTGGTGGGCACTGCCCAGGCTCCCCAGGGCAGTGGGCACGGCCCCAAGGCTGCCAGAGCTCCAGGAGGGTTTGGATGATGCTCTGGGGGACAGGGTGGGATTGTTGGGGTGTCTGTGCAGGGCCAGGAGTTGGTCCTTGGGGGTGCCTTCCAGCTCAGGACTTTCTGTGCCTCTATGATTCTAAGCAACAGAAGTTTGAGGTCCAGAGACTCCCAATCACATAATGACCTTCTCTGCAGCATTTGGGAAACACTTACTCTGGTTTGGATAATTTTGGAATCCTTGACTCTCACATATAGTGCTTGTTTTGTAGCCCAAGGTCCTCAAAGCAGCCCCTGTGTGTCACTGTGTCCTTCCTGGCAACTTCACATCTTGCCTGACCCCCATTTCTTTATGTTTTAAAATTCCTGTAACCTGGAGGGATTTTCTTCTCCCTAGGGCATTCTAAGCACATAATCTTTCTCTCTATCAACTTAACCATCTCCTTAAGCATTTTTAAGTCTCTCTAAGTCTCTTAGTGCTTTTTTTCTATCTGAAGTTACTCAGAAATACAACAGGGTCTGAACAGTGTGGGGTCTTGTGAGGGACAGAGAAGGAGCCACAGAACTGGATCTGTATGTTAGCATTTTTTAAGTAAAAAGCACAAGGGATACTGGAATTCCCAGGGCAGGGAGGAGAGGTCTCACTGAGCCAAAAGGGCATTTGTGTATATATATATATATATATATAAACACAGACACACACACATATATATA
>VXBX01008140.1:240250-255846 GCA_013400415.1 Scytalopus superciliaris | reverse complement strand
ACACACACACATATATATATAAATATAAACACAGACACACACACACACACATATATATATGCACACACACATATAGACCATGTATAATCCATATGTATAACCCATATATATATATATGGTTTTATTTCATATCAGGCAACCTGTGCCAATAGTTTTTTTCTCCTCAGCAGCAGCTGACAGATTTCAGGCAGGAGGAATGTGCTCTCTCCAGGAATGTCAAGGCTGCTGTTTCATCAGCCATGACCTTCTGTCTTTGGGCCAGTCTCTCTCAGGAGCACTCCTTGCTCTGAATTCTGCTGCTGCATCTGAGATGATGCCACTGGTGAAAGAGAAAAGAGGGACTGACAGTGAGACCCCCCCCCCCAAGGCAGGAAATCTGTTTGCAGTTGGGTCCAAGTGCTCTCCCCAGCCCACCCCTCACTGCCCACCAGCCTCTGTTGTAGGGTAATAGAGATTCAAGTGTGAGCAAATTACAATGACCCTTTATTTTTCTCTTAAAATGCCCAAAGTTAGGCTAATTGATTAATATACCCCAGGGGGTGTTTCACTGAGCCCCCCTTACAGGGTTCTCTGGCATCTGCTGCCAGGCAGCCCATGCTGACCACTGAGTTGTGGCACCAGAGGCACAACAGGCACTGCAGGATGGGGACTGTGCTGAGACTGAAGTTGCCGTGGCTTTAGATTTGGATCTTTGTGTGCCTCACAGACAGCCCAGACATCATCGATAGCGTAAACTGGATGTATTTTGTAGTTGTGAATCGGGGCTTTGAAGTCCTGCACGATTAAAACGGGCAAGGAAGCAAAAAGCAGCATTGCCCAGTTGGCAGCTGGGGGGTCAGCCTTGTTCCAGCCCTGCTGGTGGCAAACATCTCAGAGATGCTGGTGGGGGATGAAGGGTTGGTCCCATCCCTGGCGGTGCCCAAGGCCAGGTTGGACAGGGTGTGGAGCAACCTGGGCTAGTGGAAGGTGTCCCTGCCCATGGCAGGAGGTGGCACTGGGTGGCCTTTAAGGTTCCTTTCAGCCCAAACCACTCTGGGATTCTGTGACGCTGCAATTCCGTGGTGGGACCAGCTGAGGTTCACTCAGGCAGAGACTGAAATGTCAACGGGCTTAAATACAGACCCAGCTACAACTCTGAATTAATTTTGTCTTATTAAAGCAGGAAAACATGATGATTTCATTGCGGTTTCCAATGAGATTATGCCCTATTGTTAGTTAAACACCAGTGGGCACTAAAGCAGATTTATGGGAGGTTTATGTCCCTGACTCAGCTGTCAGTCCTCAATGGATGGGCCTGCAGGAATCTGCAAGCACAAACTGAGAGTGATGCAATGTCAGCTCATTAAATGTTTGTGTGAAAAACGGCATCAGCCTCCTCAAATCCTCTGTGCCACTCTCAGTGCAGTACCTGAGCAACAGGGGGAGAGAATTGAATCCATCATGAACTAAATGCTTGTGAAATGTTTTCTGTGGAATTATTCCTCTGTAGAAACTCATCCCAGTTTCGTAAATATCGAATCTTATATTAAAATGAGCCAGACAGGTGTTGTTGTTTGGTTCGTTTTTTAGAGAGAAAATTAAGTCACAGAGAAACCTGGAGAGGCTCAGCCCTCGTCATATCCTTTCTGTCGTCTCCAAGTCCTGCTTCCTCATGAAGCCTGGGCTGATGGCTTTTCTTCTTATTTGAACTGCAAAGATATAGTACCAAAATCCCTTCTCATTTACAAAAGGAAAGAACCTGCAGGTGTGTATGCAGGCACACACACTTAACAGGTATTTCTGTCTGGCTGTAAGATCCATTTGAAGATGATGGACAGACCAGGAAAGGAAATCTATCACCCCATTCACAGTTTCAATGGGAAGTAGTTTCCCAAATAAAAATGTGTCTCTGAGAAATTGATACAATACAGGTGAAAAGCACATACTTGTTACTTCAGAGTAAATCAGGCTGAGCCAGCGAACCAAGAAGCTTTTTAAGATTTGCAGTGATGTCTCAGAGGGCAGTTTGATCTTCTGCAACTAAATCTGATTTCTTCCAGCCTGGAATTCTCACCGTGCAGCACTATAAGGAGCAGCTGTGAGAGCTGGGGGGGGCTCAGCCTGGAGAAAAGGAGGCTCAGGAGGGACTTTCTCCCTCTCTGTNTATATATATATATATATGTATTAGTAACTCATGGCATTATATGACTTATGCTACACTGACAAGCATGTTAGAGATTTAGAGATTTGAACCATTTTGGCCTTAAACTCTANGCCTCAGGCTGGGTCAGGGGAGGGGAAGGTTGGACATAAGGAGGAATTTCTTCCTGGAAAGGGTGGTCAGGCTTTGGAAGGGGCTGCCCAGGGAGGTTTGGAGTCCCCACTCCTGGAGGTGTCCAAGGAATGACTGGATGTGGCACTCAGTGCTCTGGGCTGTGGGAAAAGGTGGGCATCAGGCACAGGGTGGACTCGATGACCTTGGATGTCTTTTCTAACCTTAATGATTCTGTGATTCTGTGATGACATTGCTGGTCATTAGTCACTAATCCCATGACAGTGGGTTCTTCAGAAACGGATATTTCACATTTAGACCACAAATAGTTTTGCCTTCTCACCTTCAGCAACGTGTCTGTGTGTGCGTATGTGGGACATTGCCTGAGGGCTGTCTGTCAGGGCAGAGCAGTTGTTTCTCACTTTTAAAAATCTGGGCAAGCCTGGGCTTGCAAATGCTAGAAAGAGAGAGCACAGGCATCCTCCCAGGGAAACTGCAGCCACAGGTCATAAATGAATATTGTGTGTATATATATATATATATATACATAATGGCATTATGGGACCTATGCTACACTGATGACCGTGTTAGAGACTTGAACAGTTTCGGCTTTAAACACAAGTTNATGAATTCATAAGAGATTCCTCCTTAATTTGGAGGAAAGAAAGGGATATTTCTTTAGTTGATGTGTTTGGAAGGAGGGGAAATTGGCAGCTGAGTTTCAGTGCACAGGACCAGAGGGACACCCTTGGGCTCTCGAGGGCCAAAGGCACTCGGTGTGTGTGTGACAGGCAGGGCCAGGAGCAGAGCCCAGCTGTGTCCCTGAGCCCAGGAGGGGATGTCACTTGTCACAGCACCCTGGGCTGGGACAGTCCTCCAGCACCAGCCAGTGCTGTTTGCAGGGCACTGAACAGAAAGGAGAGAGTTAAAGGTAGTTGCAGGCACTTCAGAGAGTGACTGCTGAGAAATAAAACGAGGCAAATTCTGCTAACTCTGGTGTGATGACAGGGGTGTGTGATGTCACCTCGCCTAATTTTACAAGCGCTTAAATCCGTGGGGGTTGCAGAGGAATTGAAAGCTCTTTGTTGCCTTCTCGTACTTCTTTACTTGGTAAATGAGTTCAAGTTTTTGACCTGCCCTTGTGCCTGTCACACTCAGCCTCCAGCCAGCTGTGGTGCCATCCACAGGGCAGCAGAATGTCACAGCAGAGGGACCAGGACAAGCTCCAAAAGCCCCATCAGAGGGGCTTTCCATGTCTGGGTAGAAACACCTTTCACGCTGACAGGGCACTTTCAGCTCTTGGTTTCAGTGCCCTTTGTTGGCATTCCTGTTATACCCATCTCAGAGGTGGGGAAACTGAGGCAGCCAGCAGGGAGGAGAGTTTCCAGGCAGAGTCACATCCTCTTAGACCTCTCTGGCAGTAGCCCATACCTCCACATGCATCACAGCCCTTGGGTTCCTCCTGGCTGGACAAGGTGGTGTGTTTTGGTGAGACTCCTTCCATTCTGCATCTCAGGGGGAAATCCTGAGGGGTCTGTGAGGCTGTAGCTCCTCTGAGCCCATTTCACAGCCCTGCTGTGAACTCCTTGGGTTTTTTCCTCAGGGCTGCACCCTCTGGATGCCCATCCTATGGTAAAAAGGATCAGGAAGACAAAAGTGAGTTGCCTTCTGCTTCTTTAGGACCAAATAGCCTAAATGGCTCTGCTGAGACTTCTCCCTTAGGATCAGCCTTGCTTGAAGCAGATGATCTACAGCATGTTCATCACACAGACAATGAAACCAGTGTGGGCTCTTGGTACTTTAGTCCCAAACGTGGCTTTGTCTTTCCTCCTTCTCACAAGTATTTTTAAGCTCATATAATCCTATTGATTTCAGAGGGATTACTCCTGATTTACACAGTGCAAAGCCAATTAGGTGATGTGATTGAACACATCCATCGATCAGTCCTGAAACTCTGGTAATTTCAGCCTTTCTTGGCTTGAGCTGAAATGTTTCAGATAAAAGAATTAACTTGAGAAATAAAACCAGAGAACAGTTATAAGCTGCTTCAGCAGATCAAGAACCAGAACTGTCTTCATAAAATATCTTTTGCCATAACTCACCTTCTGAAAAACACAGCCGATGTCACAAAGTAAATGGTTTAAATGCAGACAAACAAAATCTGCTGACACCAATAAATGTAAGTACAGCTTTGGAAATGCAAAGTGCAGCCAGGTCAGCGAGGGGAGACCTCTAGAGATGCCACAAACACCCTGGGACAGCTCAGGACTGGCCAGGCTCGGGGCAGCTCCAGGCTGTTTGTGGGCAGGCTCAGCACTTTGCTTGCTTGGCAGATGTTGCAGGGCTGCAGCTTCCAAAGTCTGCTCGTGCAGCAGGGGATTTTCAGCTTTAGAGGGTAAACCCTCTAAATGTCACTGAGATTCTGCAAAAATTCTCTCCCTTCTTGCAGGATATGCAGTGTGAGTGAGCTCAGGGTGCTGACTGTGTGTTACCAGAGACCTGCTAACTCTGTAGCAGCTTTAATCTGAAATAAAGGCCAGGAAGGTTTTCTCCCATCCTGTGCCATATCTCTCCACCTCTGCAGTGCCTGTGCCCTCTCTGAAACACTCTATTGACATGACTAACACTAAGAAAGTAGCTTTTGGTTTTTCTCTGGGGATTTCCAGCATGCTGAAGGGACTTTGGTGCACGACTTACTCATTCTTGGAGCACAGTGAGCTCCTGCTTTCCCCGAAAGTGTTTCAACCATGGATATGGTGCTGGGATGCAGGAGCTGGGTTACTGGGATGTGGTGTCGGGATGCAGGGAATGCGGTCCCGGGATGTAGAATTTGGGTCACAGGGATGGCACTGTCGGGATGCAGAGGATGGAACACCGGAATTCAGTGCCGGGATGCAGGGGTTGGAACAGCGGGATGTGGGGCCGGGATGCAGGGGATGGAACAGCAGGAGTCGGGATGCAGGGAATGCGGTTCTGGGATGTAGAAGTTGGGTCACAGGCATGGCACTGTCAGGATGCAGGGGATGAAACAGCGGGATGCGGTGCCGGGATGCAGGGACAGAATGCCGGGATGCAGTGGATAGAATACCGGGATGCGGAGCCCTGGGCAGCCCTGCGGGCGGTCGGCTCCGGCTGCAGTCCCGGGCGCGGCCGTGGGATGGAGCCGTCCCCGCATCCCGTGGGATGTTCCCGTCCCGGTGCGGCTCTGGCGGGGCAGCCCCTGCACTTCCCCGGCGCGGCGCTTTGGGTTTCGGGGCATTCCCATGGCACGGCCGCCCCTGGACACGGGGGATGGCAGCGGGCAGAGCCGCCCTCGGGCTGTGCCGGGAGACCCGGGCACGAGCGGGACTGTCCCGGCCCCTCCAGCGGCAGCTTTCGGGTCCCTGGTGCCCAGAGAAGCTGCTGCTGCCCCATCCCTGAAGTGTCGGACGGGACTTGGAGCAAACTGGGCTAGTGGAAGGTGTCCCTGCCCTGAATTGCTATTTCATAGAATCACAAAACCATAGAATGGTTTGGACTGGAAGGGACCTTAAAGTTCATCCAGTCCCACCCCCTCCCATGGGCAAAGACACCTTCTACTAGCCCAGGTTGCTCCAAATCCCATTCAACCTGACCCTGAATATTTCCAGGGACGGGTCAGCCACCACCTCTCTGAGCATTCTGCACCAGAGCCTCACCAAGCTTATTGTAAAAATCTGCTTGATTTCTATTCCAAACTGACTCTCTTTTACCTTAAACCCTCTGCCTCTATTTGTGAGAAGGTGAATAAGAAATTTAATATTTTTGGCTGATAGCTGTGATCTGCCAGAGCTTAAGACCATTCTAAATTTATCAGCTGAGTTCCACTGCTCTGAATTCCTTGTGCAGATCAGGAATTATCAGCCAAGGAGTAAGAACCAGCTCCTTCCTTCTGCTCCAGCTGCTGCTGCTTGTTGCTCTCACTGCTGCTGTGCAGTTCGTCCTTAGCATGGTTAGAGGAAATAACTGGGGTACCAAATGCTGATGGCACTTTACAGTACCAAAAAACACCCCAAAAAATCAGGAATGATCATTTAATCTGTTGTTTCCTTCAGGGAACACCTTTGAAGACTATTCAAGAATCCTACAGCATGTCCCGATCAAGAGAGCTGTTGCCTACATGAGAGGTCAGTGGGGAGCCCAGTGGAGGCAGGAGTTGTCAAAGAGAGATTGCAGAGCTGCTCCTCTTATTCAGGCTGGGTTTAGTGGGAAACAGCCTTTTTGACCAAATGGGAATTTTATAGGAAAAAAAGTCCTTAGCTTTCCTGGAATGTGGGTGTGGCTGGCAAACCCCTATCTGGTCCTCTAATAATATTTTTTTTTAACTTGATTACAACAAACAAACAAATAAGCAGCTACATTCTGCACACACACATGAACATAAATCTCCATTATTTCCTTTCTAATATCAAGCTGGGAGATAATGGAGATGTACATTCATGCATATCCCTGTCTTGGGTTTCCAAGGACTGCATAAATCCTTGGAACTTGTTAATATCCCACTTCCATGTGTGAACTCCCAGCTGCCTGGCCAGGGCTTTTTCCTGGGGTGTCCTGCAGGAAACCACTGAACAGGTATCTCCTTTTCCTGGGAAACACTTGGCTGGAAGTCACTTAGGGCTGAGTTCAGGTCCCTGTTAACACCCCTTTGCTTCCCTTTCCAGTGTCCAGTGCAGTGAACAGCTCAAAGCTGAGCCTGGTGGAGAAGGGGATTTGTGAGGACATCCAGTGCAAGAGCGAAGAGCTGGTGATAAAGGAACAAGGTGTCTACTTGATCTATTGCCATTTGAACTTCCACTTTCCCAACTGTTCAAACAGCCCCACCGACCTCAAGATTGAGCTCCTTGTGAACGACAGAGTCCACAGGCAGACGTTATCCACGTGGTGTGCATCAGAATCGTGCCAAGGAAAGGCTTTGAAGACCTTGTTCCAGCTCCATTTGACGCACCTGAACGTGAAGGACCGAGTAGCAATAGCACTTAATCATCCTAAATTCTTGAATGAAGTTTCTCTTCCCAATGACAACGTCCTTGGGGTGCTGAGGTACAGCGATGAGATGTGAGCGGCTCCCTGAGTTCCCAGCGCTGCCCAGGCTAACCCTCCTCTGAACATCAGTAGCCTGCTTTTACTAGGCAACACCTTGTTTTAAATTTCCTATCTTACCTCATCCCCAGGGTAAAACAAGGAACTTTCCAGTGTCCCAGAAAAAAAACCCAACAAACCCACACTGCAAGACCCACAGCTGGCAGGTTCCTGTGGTTTGGCTCCGGGTGGGATTGGTGGACTAATCCAGATGTAACCCACAGATGTGCCAAGGGTTCCTCAAAGCAACCAGTTAAAACTCCACCAGCTTATGGGGAGAATAAATATGGAGACTTTTAGGGTCACAGACTGTTGGCACAGTGCCTGTGCTGAGGAGATGGGGAAACCCTTTCAACTGAATTTTATGGAGTAGTGTTTTGACCTCGTCTTTCCAAAAAAACTCACAGTCAAAGCTTGTAATCAAGGCTTTCTTTACCACGAGCACACAACCACAGCTCTGGAGTAGATTTATGGATAGATTGCATGACAGCAAAGATGATGAATTTATTGACTCTTGGGCTGGCAGCTAAAACTCTGGGACAGGACATAGGAAATATGGGATTTACAGGATATTTCTGTGCTGTGTTCTGTTATGGACTTTATGCAGTTTATTTCAAGTGTCTTTCTTTTCACTATTTATCTATCTTTTCTATTTAAATATAAAGCTCTTTGGGATGGAGACTTTGTAAATGCACAGTGCTCAGCCTCTGTTCTCACTTGGGCTTCTTAGACCTTTTCACACCAAATATTAAAACAACAACTGAGTTGCAAACCCAACAATTAGCAAAGTTCCTTATGATACATTTTCCTCGGACCCTGCCCTGCCAGTCTGACAGAACCTGTGTGACACAGACCACTTGGGCTGCAAATACACCCCCAACACTTGCTGAAAAGAGTCTCCAGATTTCCCCGAATTTCAGACTGAGAGCTGTGATGTGTGGGCAGCCCAGGGGATGGGATGGTATTTGAGCTTCTTTTAGGCTTACTGGAACATTTAGATCATGTAGGATAAAAGAGGGATCTCAGGCCTTCATTCCATGAATTGCAACAACACAGGCATTTCATTGAAAGTCAATTCTTACAGTGTGGGGAGGGAAAGGACAAAAATGTTATCACAGGTGGTATCAGTTCACTCTTTGCTCTTTTCCCTTCTCCTCTGAGATCCTACTGAGGTCCATTTTCACCATTATTTAAGTTCTTCCCCTTACATAGCTGACATTACATTACCAGAGCTTGGCAAACTCTTCCCATCAAAACATTTACTCACATATTTAGTTTCTGGTTTCAGAAACCCAGTGGTTTATTACTCAGGCTTAGCTGATGTTGTCAAGTCATGTAGCTAAGTTTGTGTGAGACCACTCAAAATACTCCTCAGAGTAATAACTTGCTCCTTGTGTTATGGCACCACAAACTGATGGTGCACATGGAAGAGGTTTGGCCTCGTTGACCAGGTGACACCAAAACACTCAAGACACTTTCCAAAGGTCAGGAGCAAGTGCTGGGATTCATTGCTAGAGACACCTACTTTCTGTTTTGATAAACACTCATGCAAACAAAAATTCCTTCTGCTCTTAGTGGTTGAGGGGGAAAGAGAAAAGAAAACCAAATCCAAGCAAAAAGAAAACAGGGATTTCATTTTCTTTTCTTTCTTTTTTCCCTTGACAAAAAGAAGCTTGTCTTTATAAGAGTCAGCTTGCCCTGCCTATGACTTTGTAGCCTCCACTGGAATCTGCTCACCCCTTTGGACCTTATAAATCTCTTATGTCTTCTGAATAGGGTTTTTAACCTCTATTTGCCTCCACTTTGATACACATAACTAATTTCCAGAGGATTTTAAGCCAGCCTGGCTGTGGGGACTGAGTACAGAAAAGGCAGCTAATGAATGAAAATACGCATTTACTCACACCTATCATACCCCTCCTTGTCCTGAAGGCTTTGAATTGGAAGAGAAAGAGCATTCTTTAAAAAATAAAGCAGCTCTCTGCATAGGAAGATTTTATTCTATTATTTTGCCAGATGGAGGAAACCCTGAGAAAGCAGTGCTAAGCTCCTGAGCCCCAGGCTTTTTAATACCACAGGATAAAGCAATTTGGCCTCTACTCCGTTGCCTCTGAGAAATAAGAATAAATTAGAGCCATAAAGAGAGCCCGTTAATAGTGCCCAATTTTCCCATCAGTTGTAAAAACGTTAAATAGCTTTCAGTGGAGCAAGGCAGAGGCCTCCTTGCTTTCTGACAGACTCTCAGACACTTCCTTCTGTCATCCTTTTTCCTTCTTTTTTATCTAAGTTTTTTGAAGTAGATCATTTTTGGCAACAATCCTGTACTTCATAAAGAAAAATCAGGCTGGTGCTTCCCACAATGATGTGTCTCTTCAGCAGTTCCCTGAGGGATCACCGTCTGCAGCTCTGCTGAGGAGCATCTTCTGAGGAGCCAGCCCTGCTCTGGCTCCCCACCACAGGGCTCAGCCCAGAGGAAGGCAGGACACCAAAACTCATGGAGAAGCTGTGAAAATTCACTCTCCTCGTCCTCAGGTGTGGCAAAAGTGGGGATTTCTGTGCCTGTGCTCTACCACTAACTCGGCCAGGCACAGGGAGCAGCAGCACCAAGCTCCCAGATTTGCTCTGTCGAGGTTTTTTGGCCTTTCCCAGGCGCTGATAAAGCTGCTTTCCGAGCCTGGGATCTGCTTGGCTAAGGGGCATCTTTAGGAGTTACTCATAATCTTGCTGATAGGAAAAAATGCGTATTACAGGCTTAATTCTGGCTGTAGAAGAGTAATTAATTCCTATAGAAAATGTTAATAGGGACTTCAAGAGAAGCCAAGCTGATGTAACACGATTCCATCCCAGCTCACCCGGGGGCAGCAAACCAAAATCTGACGGAGTTTAATATCGGAGATTACAGAGTTGGATCTGAGCTCCGCCAAAGCTGGGCAGGCTTTGAAACCAGCACTGCAATTACATTTCACAAGGCTTGACGACACCTCCCATGAAATTGGCCTGAATCCAAACTCCTCAAAGCTCACATCTGAAAATTAGGCCATGGCTTATCTGACACAAATTCATTTTCACTGAGGGACTTTCACATTCGCTTCTGGTTTTGTTTCATTTTCTTCTCCAGCACAAGGAGAAAATCTCACAGTGACTTAGAGAGAAATCCCTTCCCATTCCAGGGGACAACCAGGAGTTCTCTGCTACCTAAAAATGCACAGCAATCCCTATTTAAAGATCCCACTTGGATCAATAGTGCATTGACCTTCTGCAAGGCAACTTACCTGACTCTGCACTCCTCTCACCCACCCAGAGTCCTCTCAAGAACAAACAGCATTCTGCAAAATCCTGTGGGTTGGCCAATTGCTCACTCTCTGAAATCAGTGTTATTCATAATTTTATTAGATAGAAAAATTCCAAGCAGCTCTGCTGTTTTCAAGCGCCTTATTCTGATGATCAAGTAAGAAAGAGACCGCTCAACATAAATAAACAACCAAAAAAAGCAAAATAAATAAGAAGCCTTTGCATTTTGGGATCTTGCTGATAGGTCTTTGAAAACTGGAAGTGATACAACTTGTGTTGGGTGTGAACAACAAGGGAAAACCTCAAAGCAAAGGCAGCTTCTGAGGGAAGAATAAGTGAAAAAATGCAAATTCTGACGAGCAACACTCGTGGCAGCAGGAATTGCACTTGGTGACTTCCAAACCTCTTCCAACCTCGGCTTTTTATGGCTGCAATAGGCTCAGATTCAAGAAAATACAACGTAATGTGAGGATACAATGTCTTGGAAAAATGGTTTTGGAAGAGCTCCTTCTGCAGCCATACCTGGACCCCCAGGGGGGCTCAGCTGAAGTGGCTTAAATTCCCAATCTCTCTTTTCAGACCTAATCCCAGGAGTTGGAAAATTTGGGGTGGAGGAGGGTAGAGCCCAAAGAGGGCATGGCACAGTCTGAAAGTGAAGGTTGTGAGAGCCCAAAGCCTGACTTTCCCATCAGGGATAGAGCCTTTGCCCCCCCCACTCAGCATCCCCCTGGGGTTGCAGCAGGATCCCTGCAGGCAGCTCTGCTCGAAGCCCTCCATGAGGAAAGTCATCAGTTTTGCCTGAGCTGACAGATCCTGCACTATTAACATACCATTTCCCCCTCGTGTCAACAACATCTAAATTTAGGTTCCCTAATTCCCTCTTATAGCCAGTGCGAAACAGGAACCTCCAGGTGAGTCAGAGCACCCAAAAATAGCTGCCTAAAAAAGACACGCTCAGCTTCTGAGCGAGTCTTTGCTCCGTCAGGTCCTCGGCCCCAACAGCTTCATTCAAGTCAAGAGAAAAGATTATTTAATATGGGGATTGATAATTTATGGACACTTTTTATTGATAATTCATGGATAGTTTCTACAGCTCGCCAGGGAGTGCTGCCTGTGTTGGAGGCACAGGGGAAGCCCAGGGCTCGCCAGCAGAGATTATTCATAAGGTAAAACACAAAGGTAAAACACCTTAGCAAGTTGTTAGATTTATGGACACAAAAAGAATAAGATTTTTTCAGCTTAGTTCACTTTTATTCCCACCTATTCCTTGGACTTGTGCAGACCTGACAGAGGGAGAGCCACATTTTGGAATTAAGCACCAATTCAGTACTTGAAGTTGCTGTTGAAATGACGGTTTTCTCATCTAAAACTGTTTAGTAAATATTTGGCATTTTCCTTCAGTTTGCATATTTTTAATTATCTTTCTATCGTTCTGATTCTTCCTCTCTTTGCTGCTATTTTTCCAGCTCTATTTTTTGGGTATGAAAAGGAAATAAAACATGAATTAAGGGAGGAAATGGAAGGAAAGTAAAGTGTGCAGAATTGGGAAAGAAAATCCCACTTATTTGAACAGTTGAGCTCTAAGGAAGCTCTAACTCCAAGGACGTGAGTGAATGTGCCTCCAAATCCAGGCTGGATGGAGCTTGGAGTAACCTGGGACAGTGGAAGGTGTCCCTGCCCATGGCAGGGGGTGGGATGAGAGGGGCTTTAAGGTCCCTTCCAACCCAAATCAGTTTGGGAATCTTTGGTTCTAATATTGGCATGTGAAACAATCTGAAACCAGGACTTTCTGTATCTTCTGCTTTAGAGGAAGAATAAGTTTAATGCTTAAAAATGCTAATATTATGCAATTTTAAAATACTTTATATGAATGTAATTCTGGGGGATTCAGCCAAGTTCCTCAAGCTTGACAGTGGTGGAAGAGCAGGACTTTTGCCTCTGGAGGGCAGAACTGTGTGAAGTATAGAAGAGTCTTTATATTTAAAGGGTATTTTTTCATGTATAAACCCAACTGTGTTGTGAGATATTTCATGGGGGGGGTTTTAGCAATACACACATATGAAATGTCCACATAATTCTATCACATAAAATGAAATTGTTCTATGTTAATTATGGCAGTTTAAATACTGGGGGCACTGGTGTTTTCCTGAATAAACACACCTGATTTATAGCACGGTGGGAGAGTGTCTTTAACATTCTCCAGGCAGATCACAGGGCAAGTCTGCAGGTAAATATGGGCACAGACTGATCCTGCACCCTGAAAAACACAAACTTATTCCTTATGGGAAAGATCACCTGATGTTGAACCACAAAACCCTTTGGATAACCTGCTAAAAGCGGTGGGAATCTGCCCTTCTCCTGTAAAGCTGTAACAGAACCATGGAATGGTTTGGATTGGAAGGGAACATAAAGATCATCTCATCCCACCCCCTGCCATGGGCAGGGACACCTCCCACTAGCCCAGGTTGCTCCAAAGCCCCATCCAACCTGGCCTTGGAGACACTTCCAGGGATGGGGCAGCCACAGCTTCTCTGCCCAACCCGTGCCAGGGCCTGCCCACCCTCCCAGCAGTACCAGGAAACATGTTTGCTCTGGTCCAGTTGGCCTTTGCTGACCAAGGTCCTGAGGAGAGGGAAGTGCTTATGGAATTCTGGCTGGTTTAAATATGCTGTGAGCTGAACTGGAGTGAGAAGGGGGCTGCTTGCTGGTCCCTTGGTCCCCAGTCCGGACCGGTGGGATGAGGTTCAGCAGTTCCTGGAGCACCAAGCTGGGTTTGGCTCTGCTAGTCTTGAGTCAATGGCACGTGAACAAAGGCAACTGGAAGCACCACAGTGCTCTCAGTGTTATGGGGTGGTGGAAGGAGGCACATCTGTCCCTGGAAATGAAGCCCAGCTTCATTACTTGGACTCAATGACCTCAGAGGTCTTTTACCAGCCTCCTGGAGTCTGTGACTTGGTGTGATCCAGTGATTCATTCACAGCTGCAGGGAAGTTTGCAGAATGTTAAGAGATCTCTCACTGCCAGGCAGGGTTTTTTGTTTTCTCCAATGAGAATAAAATTTCTGTATGAAGATGTAATGGTTTAAACATTTTGGTTGAATTCTAGTTAAGGTTCTGGAATTCAGTCCTGGAAGGGACTCATACGTTTGCTGTGACGCAGAGGGACACTTCAGTGCAGACCCTGCTTCAAGCAGGTGTTTAATTACAAGCAAGAGGCTCTAAAAATATCCAGCCACTTAAATTCTGAAGTGTTTTTAAGCAGGAACAGTCATAGTGCAAGAGTTTAGGTGCTGAAGAACTCAGGGTCATGGCATTATATAAACTGCTCGGCAAGATCGATTTGTTTAGTGGCAATACTTTTAATGAGTCACTTGATCTGTTTTTAATGAGTCACTTGATATTTCCCTATAACTTTAATAATAGAATCACAGAATTCCTAAATTCTTTGAGTTGAAAGGGGCCTTAAAGATCATCTCATTCCACCCTCTTGCCATGGGCAGGGACACCTTCCACCAGCCCAGGTTGCTCCAAGCCCTGCCCAACCTGGCCTTGGGCACTCCCAGCGATGGGGCAGCCACAGTTTCTCTGCCCAACCTGTGCCAGGGCTGATCCTTCATTACAGAATAGATTAGATGTGTTTTAAGGTGCAAGTAACTTCAGCTTAAAGCTCAACAAGCAACAAGGACTTCAGTGTGCACTCTGTTCAGCTATTACATAGTCACTGCAAGGATGGCAGGAATTGAAAAGGCAAAGGTTAAAAAAAAAAAAAAGAAAATCAATAAAACTAGAAAGAAAACTACAGTAACCATGGGTTTGCATAAGAAAACACAACAGAGGTGACTCATCCTACAAGTTCTCTTGTGTTAAATTCTGTGAGATCAAAGTAACTTCCTCATTGTAAAAGATAAAGACAGGAGAAAATAACTTTGTAAATCACCTGCCCCATGAGGCACGTGCCATGTACAATTCAAAAGGGTTCCTTTTTAATTTGCCAAGGTCTAAGATTTATTTTAATGAAGTAAGAAGATGATTTATTGCAGCAGAGTCACTGGCATGTTGTTGTCAAGGCTGCACTTCCTTAGCAGCACTGGCAGATAGAAGGCTGGTCCTTTGAAAAGGTGAAGTTTAAGCACTGCAGGGAAAACAAAACTTGCTGGTCTGAGTCAAATCCAAGAGTATCCACCATGGCCAGCCTGGTAAAAGGGCAGGACCTGTCCCATGCACCACCCCACCCCACCAGGACATCACCTGGACCTCTGGCATGGGATGTTTCAATTATTCTGGATGTTCTGTGTGTGTATCGACACCCCATTGTTCTCAAATTTCACATTAAAACCTCATAACCAGAAATGTGAAGGGGGAAAATCACTCCTTTGTGTTATTTTTAATTAATGTCTTTTATATCAGGGTGAGAAATCATTGTTTGGCTTTCCTTATCGTGTCCCCAGCACAGAAATGATTCACGTTCCTTACGTGAGGTGTCGCAGCTGAATGTGCTCGATTTTGCGTCTCTCCTCTCCTGTTCCTCTCTGAGCCATCCACAAAAACAAAGGAAAATGGGAAAATCCACAGATCTGGAACTAAATCACCCAGAGAAACTAAAGGATGAAAGAGAAAACAATGAAACTCGGGGTGAAAAACATCCAAGTCATCCCCTCCCCTGCGTAACTGGTGAGATAATGGAGCTAATCTGGTTTTGTGCATCTGAAAGGTTACTTAGAAACCATCTATTTTTACTATTCATCCCAAATTCTCATCATCAGCATGGCTGGGCTTCGCGAATCGAAGATTTGAGAAGGGCTCTCCCCACGTTTGCTACAAGCGCGCTGGTGGCTAAAAAGGCCAATGCACGATAGGCAAGTCCGGTCGCAAAAGGCACAGTGGAGTCTCCCCAGGCTGTATTGGCGAGGCACGGTTCTTTCTGTGCTGTCTTTTTTCTTCCAGACTGATCCTGC
>VXBX01008140.1:220483-239926 GCA_013400415.1 Scytalopus superciliaris | reverse complement strand
TCTTCAAGCTGACTTCCAGCCCAAAAAGCTCAGCAGCCTCTGCAGAGCAGGATGTGAAGCGCTGCAGAGCTGCTTCTGTGTGAGCAACGAGGGCGGCATCGTCAGCAAAGAGCAGCTCACGGACAAGGTGATTGAGGGTCTTGGTGTGGGCCTTCAGTCGCCTAAGGTTGAATTGGCTTCCATCAGTACGGTATCGGATGGAGATGCCACTGTCTTCTTCGAGGTCTGCCATGGCCCTTTGGAGCATCATACTGAAGGAAATTGTGAATAAGGTTGGTGCGAGAACACAGCCTTGTTTCACACCGTTGGTTATTGGAAAGGGCTCAGAGAGTGCATCGCCATCCCTGACTTGGCCACGCTGGTCCTCATGCAGCAGGATGATCATTTTGAGGAACTTGGGAGGACATCCCAATCGTTCCAAAATCTGCCAGAGGCCTTTTCTGCTCACTGTGTCGAAAGCTTGAAAAAGAAAAAGTGAGTGCATTGAACAACAGTCACTACAACACCTAATGCAGGAAACACAAATCCACTCTCATCCATCATCAAAAATCCCAGGTTTTAACAGCAAGGAAGCTTTTCTCTGGATGATTTTTAAGAGTTCTTATGCTATAGTTTATTTATCTTCCAGGATTCTAAAGTATTTGGAGCCTAACTCAGATCCCTGTTTGATGGGGACCTGTATTACTGAGTATATAAATTCATATCATCCCTCATTTATTTTATTTTCCTGAAAAAACAGTCTCCAAAGGGGAACAAATAGATTTGTTTCTCAAGTCTTCATTAGCGATTTCCCACCAGAGAATCAAAATGAATGGATTATTTTACAGGAAAGGGGGAATACCACAGAAAAGAAACTGAAATACAATTTTTTTCTGTTTGTTTTCCCAAAACTTTCAGGGCTCAGCCTCACAAGGAAGACCAATGTCCCAGAAAGTGCAAGTCATGGATTTTTCAACAAAGACAAATTATCTTCTCACTTTTTCTGGAAAGTACCTGTTTCACAGAAACATGTATCAACAGGGGTTGCTAAGACCATGGTTGGAATTTTTTTATCAAAACCACAGAAAGACCAAGGCACAAACATAAACTATCTGGCTCTTCCCAGAGGCAGCAGGAGGTGGCTGCAAAGCCCTGCACCAGCAGAGAGCCCAGTCCCTGCTGCTTTTCTCCCACTTCCACCTCAGATTCCTGATGGTTAATCAAGGATATGATTGTGGGTGACAACATCCTGTCGGGGTGTCCCTCTCCTTGGCTGCACTTTTGGTGTTTCCTTGCTAATAACAGGCTATTCCTGAAAATCCCAAAAGTGCAGAGCAAGAACCTCAGGGCTGAAGACCAAATCTGGGAGTTGCTCCTGGGGGTGGACCAGAACTCCACAGCTGGAGGGGTTGGTGGTCCAAAAATCACTGATTTCTCCCAAGGGAACCAGAATTCCACGTGCCTGTAGCAGAGGTGTAGGAAATGGGTTTCACTTATTTGGTTTGGGGGTTTGAAGGTGATGGGAGAAATTCTGGAGAGAGTTCTGGAAAGCTGCAAATACTTGTCATGCACAGGAGGAATTTTTATAGAATCACAGAATGTCCTGAGTTAGAAGAGACCCACAAGAACCATCCAGTCCAACTCCTGGCCCTGCACAGACACCCCAACAATCCCACCCTGTCCCTCAGAGCATCATCCAAACCCTCCTGGAGCTCTGGCAGCCTTGGGGCTGTGCCCACTGCCCTGGGGAGCCTGGGCAGTGCCCACCACCCTCTGGGGGAAGAGCCTCTTCCTGAGATCCAACCTAATCCTCCCCAGACTCAGCATTTACAATCCATAATCATTGGAATCTTCTGGAAAATCCATCTCTGTGTAACTACCCAGAGGAGGTTGCACCATCTTTTCCAATGCTGTGGGACATTCCCTTGGAGGAGCATCTGGAATAGCACCAGTCAGCTACAATTGCTCACCTTCCTCTACATACTTATTTTCCAGCCATTCCTCACTGTCTTTTTGACATCAGGCTCTTTCTACCCTCTTAAAATAAATAAAAAAAAATCCCTCGAAAATGTGTGTTAGACCTTTCCTTTGCTATTTTCTTTCCCCAAAGAGGAGGATGGGAAGTTCAGAGTGTTGGTCAGGGCTTCCTCTTTCCGTTTCCTCGAGTCTGTTCCTCTCCTAAGCTGATTTTCTTGTGCCAGTTGCAGTCTCTGTTACCTTCTGCTTGGGGAAGGTCATACCACTGAGGGGTTCTCTGTCTCAAAAACACAGGCAGACAGAAACTCTTTGGTAGAAGGGACAGCACTCTCTGCTTCCTCTTCTCAGAAGAAACTTGTGGGAGTAAGAGAAAGAAGAAAATTGATTGGCAAGTTGAAAAGAATGATATTAACTTGCCAGAGCTCAGGATGGATTTTGTCTGGGGTTTTCCAAGGAGTCTGAAGCAGCTTGCTTAGGAACATGTTGACATTTGGGTAGCTGCTTTTTAAAATGATGACAGTCCTGTTGATTCTCAGCTCTGCTGATGGCTCAGGGTGGCTGTGCCCACCCTGACCTGAGGGTGGGGTTTGTTTTGGGCACTGGGCACTCACAGAGTGGGATGCTGGTGGTACCCTCTGTCTGAGGGGTGTCCTTGCCCTCACCATCCCCCAAAAGCACTTGCAGAAAATGAGCCACCATCCAGGAAAACACTTGGCATATCCATCTGAGGTTTATGTTTCCTGATGCACAATAAAACACAGCTAAAATCCCTCCAGCTCTCCACCATCAGAGAGATGCTCAAAAGCACAGGAATAATGTCAACAGAGAAAACTTCAAACAATGACAGATGCATTTGTAGAGGGCACAGAGGACATTAAAAAGCAAGTTTTCACTATTGAATATGGATGAACCATCCCCATGGGATACAGCCCCTGGGACTAAAGCGATACAAGGCAGTTCCCAGAGGATCATTGATCAGGATCCAAATGCTGTGAAGGCAGAACCAATCCAGTGGGGCAGCTTAGACTTTGGATAGTTTGGATGTATTTCAACTGTGCATCATATACTGGGTTATGTATTTAACACCACAAAGCAGAGAATCATAGAATGTGAAGGTGTTAGAAGGGACTTTAAAGAACTCAACCCCCCCTGCCATGGGCAGGGACACCTCCCACTAGACCAGGTGGCTCAAGACCCAGGGCTGCTCAATCCCTTCTCCACCCAGCCTCTTGGTGTGTCTGGGATTGCCCTGACCCAAGTGTAGGACTTTGGACTTGGCTTTGTTGGCCTTCAGGAGGTTCCCATGATCCCACCTGTCCATCCCTTCCCTCCAGCTGTGCTGCACACCCAGCTCAGTGTCATCCCTGCACATGCTGAGGGTTCCTGGATCCCACTGTCTGTGTCAGGGCCTGGAGCAGCTCCCACTGTGACATCCCCCGGCCCTGCCCTCCCTTTAATCTTGGCCCCTCATCCTTCCCCAGGCAGAGCTCCAGACGCTCCAGTCATTGACACAGAGGGCTACACCCCCTCATCTCCCCCACCCATCTTTCCTAAAAAGACTCAACCCTTCCATTCCAGTGCCCCAGTCACAGGATCCATCCCCCCCTGCCTCCGTGATGCCAATGAAATCATTCCCACTCAGGCGTGTGCACGTCTCGAGTTCCTCTAGTTAGTTCCCCATTCTCTGGGTGTTGGTGTGGAGGCATCTGAGCCAGGCCCTGGATAAATCCAGCTCTCTGACTGGAGTATCTGGAATGCCTTTGCACCGTTCCAGGCACGCTGGCACGGATTTGCATGGATAGGTGCTCCCCCTCCTCTTCCCTGATAAATCTAATTAAAGCATGAACCACCCCCACAGGACACAGCCCTGGGACTGAACTGATACAGGGCAGTTCCCAGAGGATCAGTGATCAGGATCCAAATGGTATAAAAGCAGCACCAATCCAGCATGACAGCTCAGATTTAAGACAGTTTGGAGACATTTCAAGTGTACCTCACACAGAGATTATTTACTTCAACCACAAATAAACGTCTCCCCAGGAAAGGTTTTGCAAAGGAAGAAGTTTAATTCTGCTAATGTTTCTATTCTTAGACTGAAAGGGAAATATCAGTGCATTCCTCTGTTCAAAGTGCTGCTTTTTAATCATTATTTCTGATTTTCAGAGTATTTTGATTTTCTTGAAGTGGGGTATTAGAACTTAAGACTCAATATAATGAGATGGAAGGAATGCTAAAAAAAATCTAATCTTATGCTAGAATATAATTATTTGTCTCATATAAATGGAAAACTTTTCAAATCCTCTTGTAATTATTTTCTAGAAAATATTAAGAAAAATTAATCACAGGTCTTAAGCAATCATAGACTCTCATCAACTTCCCCTGGAACTGTTGGATTCCTTACACCTTGCAAATGCCATTTCTGCATTTATTCATGTGCATTGCTCTCAGTACTTTCCTTTTTATGATGAAAAGGGCCAAGCTCCTCTCCTTTCACAGCTCCCAGATATGAAGCACAGCATAAAGAACCTTTCTGACTTCCCCACCCTCTCACAGAGGGGGAGCAGCTCATCCTCTGCAGTGACACAGTCCAGGACGAGGTTGGTTTGTTTGTTTGTATGTTGGGGCCAGGCACTTACAAAGTCATAGTGACTGATTTTCCCAACAGCCAGGCCATGGTGAGCCAGGAAAAACCCCCTAGAACTGCACTTTGCACTCCCCCACAAGGTTGATGTCACCATACAGAGAATTTGTTTGGGACTGTTGGCATTTCTTCTGCCACTGTTGTGGCTCAGGGAAAGAGCTTTTAGCTCCCTTGTCCCCTCTCCCAGCCAAGAGGTGCAGAGGGACAAACAGAGCCATGAGATGAAGTGAAAAATCTTTACCTACCATTGCAAGGCTCTAAAAGAGACCCTGCAGCTTTCCAAATCAACCAACAAAAAGTCCAGGCTCTGGTTCATCCAGCGAATCGTTTTGGTGGGGAATGGGAGGGAATCACTCAAGGCAGACCACAGAGCAGGGATTTTAGAGACACCCATCACACTTCACGGTGGCAACTTGCACAATATGCAGGAGAGGACACTGTGAGTCTGTCCAGACTCTCTGATCACCTCAGTGATGGAAAGAGGTCTTGTGCAAGTGGAAGATGTGCTTGATCGCAGACGATGAAGAACATTTGATGTTCCCAGATACTACTTGAGAATGAATGTGTCTCATGACACATGAGCCAGCAAGTGCAATTTAGTGTAATAATAAGTTGATTAAATAAGTTTACTTCATTTCAGGCTGTATTTCATGATGGAACAGGCAGTGATACCATCTTTGCCACTTTCTTCTGAAACTGAGCAAGGAGCTCCACTAAGAAGGAGTGGAGGGGGTGAGAAGCACCAGGACGAAAACAACAAGCCCAGGAGCTAAACTAATTTGCCTTATATTTTCCATGCTCCCCTTCTATGCCTGTCTTCTGGCTCAGGATCAAACAAAACTTACACAAGCTCCCAGTGACGTCCTCACGGGCCACATCTCGCTCGTTCCCATTTCACATGTGTTCAGACATGCCTGTGAGGTACAGCCTGTAACTCTTACTGCCTTCCACCACAACCACAGTGTCCTGAAACAGCTTCTCCCCTTTGTAAAGGGCTTAAAATATTAAATAGAGAGGAATTTTCACTTTAATCGAAGATGCAGAGGAATAACCACCAGCCTACTGGTCATTGTTTTACGTTGCTCTTTTCATTAACGTCAGTGCAAGACCTCAAGGTCTGGTGACATTTCCCATCCTAATTTCTTTAATTTATGACTAAATCTGCACTCCATGTGCAGGAGTCCTGCACATGCTTTCTGCTATTATTGGTCTTCTCCTGAAACACACAGATGTTGGACTCTTTAAGTCAGAAAAACATTTGACCATATACTACCAGACATTGCAAAATCAATGGGATCTTGCCAGGGAGTTGGATGACTCCAGAACTTGGGCCAATCCCATAAACAATTAGGCTGCTTCTGGCAGGAAGAGAAGACTGCTGTTTTTTGAGGGGGAGAAAAACTTTTAGAAAAGAAAAGGTGGACATAGTAAAATAAATTACTTGGCACAGCCCCAGATCCATCCTAAGCAGTGACAGAGTTCAGCAAGTCCTCCCACTGCACCCACTGAAAGGGAGAGGGGAAAGAGCATAAGGGCATCTCAGCTCTGGAGACTTGGGGTTTCTGCCTCATCTGACCCCCTGGTGCTTTTGCTGAGCTTCCAAAAAAAAAAAAAAATGGTCAGCCTTTTCCACACTTCCTTTCCTGCTGAAGGAATTGATCTGTGGGCAAGCAAAGATCTGGAAGCGCTGTGGGAAGGACTGGGCTTTCCTTGCCCCAGAGACCACCCCTCTCCTACAGCTCCTCTGCGTGCTGTCGAGACAAGCCATTCCCAGAAATTCCCTGTGATTCCTCCAGTCCCTACTCTCATGTTCCTGGGCACTGCCAGCTGTGTCTGGCATGTGGGATCCTCTGGCAGGGAGTCCAGTTGCCATCACAAGCCAGATGAAGCCTCCCTGGACCTGCACCACCCTCGGGGAAGGCTGAGTGTTCTCTGGGTGTTGCTCAGTGCCCACGAGGTGAACACCTCCCCTGACCCAAAAAAGGCACCCCCTGCCTTCTCAGCAGCTCATCCCAAAGGCAGAGACACTTCCCCTTGTGTCTGGAGGTTCCCTGCACGTACCCAGGGGGCCCTGCAGGTCTGCCAGCAAGCTGTGCAGGCAGAGCTCCACAACCCCACGTCTCTGATGACTCAGGGCAGTTGCTTTAGTCTTCCTTCTGCTTTCTCCACCTCTGCTCATGGTCATCATGTCAGAATTAGAAAAACGAAACAGTGACGTGTATGAGGTTCCACTGTGTTGTCTCCTCTGCTGGCCGGTGTTGCCTCACTCACTCTCATCCTTGCCCTGCCTCAGTGGCACGTGGTCCTTTCCTCTGACATGGAGCATCTGTTATCACTGCAGTTGTATCTCAAAACATCTCCCTCAAAAACCTCAGATAAAGCAAGTTAACTGGTATATAAAATTTTATGCAGTGGTAACTGGACCCATCCCAAACCAATAAACAGAATTACGTGTCAGAAAAGCATTTTGCTGGAGGAAGTTAGCTCAAGAAATAGGAGGAATTTGGCTACATAGCCAGGGATTGTTTCGCTTTGCACAGTATCTGAGATGTGAGATACTTGATACTACAATGGTGCTATTGAAATGTTCATTAATAACACTATCTGGTTTAATTAATTGGAGTCTTTGGCTGGAAGAGTTATATTTATATATGTTTGTATTCTGGCTGAACCACGTATTTGGGGTCTAGAGACAACTCTCCTGCTCAAAGCAAGACTGTCATTGGCACAAGATCATATTGGCCATGGCTTTCTTTGTCCAGGTCTTGATATCTTTCCAAGAAAGGGATGGAAGCATCTGTCTGATGGTCTGTTCCTGTGCTGGCTCACCCTCTGAGTGAAAAAGATCACCCTAACAACCATCCCCAGGTTCCTAAAGTGCTGTGAATAGCCCCTGGGTATATTATCTGGCACTGACAAGGCTCTTTTGCTCCCCTTTGTCAAACCAAACCAGCGCAGCTTCCTCAGCCTCTCACAGGTTGTGCTGCTCAGGACCCTGAGCATCTTTGTATTCCCCACAGGAGGCAGAGAGGGAGGTGCTGGTCTCTTCTCCCTGGTATAGGACCTGTGGGAATGGCTCAAAGGTGCACCAGAGGAGGTTTAGACTCAACATTAGGAAGCGTGGTCAAACAGTGGAACAGGATTCTAGAGAGGTGGTCAATGCCCCATGCCTGGCCATTTTTAAGAGGCTTTTGGACAATGCCATTAATAACGTGCTTTAACATTTGGCCAGTCCTGAAGTGGTCAGGCAGTTGGATGAGATGATCCTTGTACCTCCTTTCCAACTGAGATTATTCTATTCTATTCTATTCTATTCTATTCTATTCTATTCTATTCTATTCTATTCTATTCTATTCTATTCTATTCTATTCTATTCTATTCTATTCTGTTTCATTCCATTATATTTATTCCTGTTCACTCTAGTCCAGTCTAGTCTCCTGAGCCCAAAATGGACACAGTTTTCCTGATATGGTCCCACTCTCACCCACTGGAGAGGTCTAACAATGCTTGGTCTCCTGGCCACTCTTCTCCTGACTTTTAACAAGACATTGCTTTGCCATCACGCTTCATTTGGTGCAAGGAGACCTGAGACAAATCTTTACCAAAAGCTGCAGAACACCCTGTACCTCTTTCATCGGATTGGGAACAAGCACTTGTGTTTTACTGGCAGTGCCACAAACCCAACAGCACTGCCAGCTGCCTACACAGAAAGCTGGAATTCCTCTTCCCTGGATTTCGGTGTTTTCCCCTCCCTGGGCCAAGGGGAACAGTGTCACCCCGCTGTGACTGTGGAGAACATTATCTCTCCCCACATTCCATTCATGCATAAGGATGTGGAAAGAAGCTCATTCCAAACCCCTTTTTCCTTTGGCAGCTCCCTGAAGCTGTAACTCCCACGTCATTCCTCTGTGACTTTTGGAAGGAGGTGCAGAGCAGTTTCTCTGTGTGGGGAAGCCTTCTCAGCTGCCCCCAGACATGGTGGAGGAGAGGAAACACCTTGCCCTGGGTGTGTTGAGCCAAGCCATGGGATTTGCATCCCATGTGGTCACACGTGTGGTATTCCAGCATTTCACTTCTTTTCCTCCGTCTGCATCTTTATGCAAATCATATCTAGAGGTGGAAGCAGGTATTTTTCACTGGAAATGTGAATAATAGTGTGAGACTATAAAGCTTTGCCCTATTTCTGGAAGTTTTGCCTCATCCTTGAGAATTTTTACATCATGGCTGAAGACCTTTATGAATCAAAGGGGCTTGCTCAGCTCCAGCAGCAAACCAAGAGAACTGAATTGAGACTTTCAACCAAAAGAAAAAATAGAATTGCAATAGTTCCTAAATATTTTCTGACTTAATCAATTCTCTGATACTTGTTAATCATGCACCACATCCCCGCAGTGAGCCAGACAAAGTCCTAGATCGCTGTGTTCATCGGCTTTGTCCCCAGAACATTCCCCTCAGGATGTGTGCAATGGGCTCGCTGCCGTGAAGTGTCCTTCCTGTGACGTGTCCCAAGTGACCACAGGAACATTTGTGAGGCGCTGCAGCTCCTGATTCAGCTCCAAGGGAACCCACTCCTCACCCAGGGCTGGACAGTGAGGGAGGAGTGGCGGTGGGAACTCGTGGTACCCACGGGCAGGAGGCTGAGAGGGCTGTGATGCTGCACTGAAGAAGCACATCAAAGTCTCAGATGGTCTCACTGGGGTGACCAGATGGGACTTTCCTCAACACAAGGCTGCAACCAAGAGATCTTGGCACTGCTGGGCTCCCTCAGGAGGGGCACAGGTTGCCAGCTGGGAAGAAGGGAGAGAACATCGCACATGAGGAGAAAAGGACAGTTTTTTCCCTTAGTTGTAGAATCCCAGAATGGTTTGGGTTAGAGAGACCTTAAAGATCATCTCATTCTCCCCCCTGCCATGGGCAGGGACACCTTCCACTAGCCCAGGTTGCTCCAAGCCCCATCTAACCTGGTCTTGGACATTTCCAGGGATGAGGCAGCCACAGCTTCTCTGCCCAACCTGTGCCAGGGCCTGCCCACCCTCACAGGGAAGGATTTCTTCCAGATAACCTGCTCTAAACCTGCTCTCTGGCAGTGGGAAGCCATTCCCTCTTGTCCTGTCACTCCAGTCCTTACAGTCTCTCTCCTTCTTCCTTGTTGCTCCTTCAGGTACTGGAAGGCCACGATTAGGTCACCCTAAAGCCTTCTCTCCTCCAGGCTGAACAATCCCAATTCTCCCATCCTTTCCTCCCAGGAAAGCTGTTCCATCTCTCTGATGGACTCTCTCCAGTAGCTCCATGTCCTTCCTGTGCTGCTCCCAGGGCTGGAGGCAGCTCTGCAGGGGGGTCTCACCTGAGAGGAGCAGTCCACAAATAATCCCTGTGGGGCTCAGCAGACTCTTGGGGACACTGTGTGGCTCTGAGTGCAGACCTGGGCTCAGAAGGTTCTCCCCATCTTCACTTGCCTCAGCACACGCTGGAGGAGCCTTCATGTTGCTGTAACTTGTCAAGGAGAGCAGCTCAGCTTGAAAAGGTACAGGAGGAAGCACCAAAAGGCAAAGCAATCCCCCAAGCCACCTGTGCAGAATCTGACCTGCGTGCAGGGGGGGCTAAGCTCAGCCTCAAACACACATTTCCACATTTAGTCATTTCCAGGCCTCTCTGGAAGAAGTGATGGGAGGTCAGAGGAGAAGTGGTTGGTGATGAGGAGTCGAGGCGTTCACTGGGGTCAAGTCCAGCTGTGGCAACCTCAGAGAACATGCTGAAATATTGCTGAAAACGGCAAATATGAACTAAGCTGCATAAAGAAGAACATCACAGCAACATAGACACGACTGTGCCAATGGGTTCATCTCACACTCTCACTCAGCATGTGCTGTTCCCTCAGCGCTGCTGATTGCACCATATTCGTACCAGATTTATCCTGGAACAGCTCAAAATTCTGCTGCTTTTTTTCCCCACATCCTTTTTCTAAATGAACAAATAAATAAATGAGGGGCCTGCAGAGGAAAATAATGCAACAACTGTTTCTGACCAGTGAAACAAAGACGTACGAGACCACTCTGGAAATGTGCTTGTGAAATTGTGTGCAAAATGCTGCCTTTATTATGAAAAAATGTTCTTTTCTCGTGAGAACTGTCTTGTGCTACAACAGACACAGGTTTTATTTTGTCCTGCTAAACTGAGGTGATAGCTGGAATTTCCTTTCCATGGGCCTTGTCCAGATGTTTCACTTTGTTTTCTTCCAGGACAGAATGAAAAGCTGAAAACTATTTCCTGAATATAATTCCTTAATTTGTCTAATACTGAACTTCAGAAGAGCTGAGATTCTTCTTTTTAATTTTGATCAAAGCAGGCGATAAATGGATTGGATTATTTTGAAATTAAGATGAAACAGCACAATTGAATAACTTTAAATTGAACCCTAAGGATAATTATTCTTGACAAAAGCAGCATCCAAATATCTTTGCACTACAGCTGAAGTCTTCAACAGCACAGAGATTAATTTAAACAACATTAATATTGCAAGTGAAAATATTATTCACTTTTTATTGAATAAATCCACTTATTAATAATAAAAATTAAAATAATAATAGCCATACTAGTAATAATAATAGTACCAATAAAAGCAATAAAAATTTATGATGAAATCCTCAAGTGCTTCACAAAGGTTGGACTTGATGATCTTGGAGGTCTTTTCCAACCTTAATGATTCTGTGATTCTGTGAAAGAAGCAGCCCAGTATTATAAACTGTCTTTCCCTATTGTAAATTCAAAGCCCAGGCAAGCAAAGCACTGGCCAGCACAGAAAACATGACTTTAAGCTTTTTTTAAGCACATTTTTAAGCTGTAGGTCAGTGCTCTGTCCTTTTCCCCCTCTGGAGGGCATTTGATGTAGTGACTGCAGCCAGCTCGCAAAGAACCCACTCCATGTGTTCATGCCTTGTGCTGTTTGCAGTCTCCACACCTCTGGTAATCCTCCCTGGGTTTTCCTGGATCACCTTCAGTTGGATGTGCTCCTGCAGAGACACCAGAGACAACCACACTTTCAAACTGAAAGAGGGGTATTTCAGGTTAGATATGCAGAAGGACTTCTTCCCTGTGAGGGTGGGCAGGCCCTGGCACAGGTTGGGCAGAGAAGCTGTGGCTGCCCCGTCCCTGGGAGTGTCCAAGGCCAGGTTGGACAGGGCTTGGAGCAACCTGGGCTGGTGGGAGGTGTCCCTGCCCATGGCAGGGGGATGGAAGTGGATGATCTTTAAGGTCCCTTCCAACCCAAACCATGCTGTGATTCTATGACAGCTCTTTATACTGTCATTTCAGACTAACTTTTCCTTGGAAACACAATCAAAACCCCTTGAGACCAAATGCTCCACGGCCTTGAAACACACAGAGCTCTTTATGCATCTTCAAACATCTTTTCCAGAGAAGATGGTCCCCTAAATTACCATGTGCAGGTGAATTTGACACCCCAAGAGCACAAACCTGGGGATCCACGTCCATCCCAGGGTGGGAATGTTGCCCTCAGCTCCCAGACTCTCTGCATGGCCATCCCCTGGCACAGCAGCTCGTGGCACATCACCAAACCCTGTGCATGCCAGGGATTGTGCAAGGGGTGGTGGTGACTTCCAGGAGCAGGATGACTTCCCTGCCAGCAGAACGGCCACTACAATGACAACTATTCAGTGCTGGGAGCAGCCAAGCACAGTTTGGCCTGTGAATGAGGGGTGGGATGGATCCCTTGGCACCCACAAAAGCCCTCTGTGCTCTGCAGTGTTGAGACATGCAGTGGGCAGAGGCAGGGCAGAGGGGCTGCAGCCTCCTGGGTTGTGCCTGTGGCAGCACAGTTGGAGAAAGGCATGGAGGAAAATAAAAGGAGAATTAAAACCTAGATCTGAGACAAGCCTTTCGACCTGACTTAGGAGTTGTTTCACTTCCAAAGACCTGTGATTTCCATTAAAGGCCATAATTACTCTCCTTATCCTGATATCAGGTGATCCCAAGTGCCCTTTCATTACACATTCTGAACAGCAGTTCAAGATGATTCACCAAGGGAGATTTTCCCCTTAAATGCCCAAGCACCTTCAGAATCCAGAGGGTTCAGTGGTAAGACATCACACAGAGAATTTGGGATTGAAAGCTGAAGGCTGGGAGAAGAATATTCACTGGTGTGAAAATATGTTACTGGAATGACCCAGAGACCGAGTGGGGAAGGAAGAACAGGGAAGGGAGGAATTTGAGATGAGGGAACTGCTGTCTCAAAAAACTCTTGGAAAGTTCAATGGAAAAGCAAAATAGAGGAGTCTGCTATGCCCAGCCAGGGAGGGAGGAATAGATTTGTGATTTGAGCTCCTCCTTTTCCTCCCATCAGCTGAGGAAGGCTCAGTGAAATAGGATAAAGGAAGCCCAAGGGCATCTTTCCTCCAGCATCTACACACAGATGATTTATTTCTCTTTATTTATCAAGGTTGTTTTGCTGAAAGTTGTGGAAATCACTGTGATGACCGTCCCGAGGTTTTCTACAGATTTATTATCTGAAGATTGCTGCTTTTCCAAGAAAATGAGATTATTTAGGATGTTTTGCCCCACTTGCTGCACAGCCCAATTTCAGATAACAGGTGAGGTTTCTGGGAATGGCATGGCAGCCTGCACAGTATTGCTGCAAATGGAAGAGTTTTATTACACATTACAGATCACATATTAAAGATTTCCACAATAACTCACCTTCCAGCCATAGAAAAGGAGAGTTTAATCAATAATAATTACAAATAAATGGGCATTAGTCCTTCAGCTACAGCCAATACCATCTTGTACCTGACAAAGAGATGAGAACACATGGCAAGATTATTCTGCAGATTTAAAAGTCCTGTTATTCCTGCTTGATCCACCTGTGACAGGACAAGGGAGGGAGAGAGGGTGTGATTTGTGCCCATTCTCTTCCTATTTAGCAAGACTTATACCACAAATCCTTCCCAGGATCAAACTGATCAGATTCTCCAGGCACTTCTGAAAGCTCTGGTCCACATTCTTCAACTTGGTAGTGGTGAGATTTAAGGATAGCAAGGAAGTGGATGAGGACAAGAGGCTCAACCCCTCTGCCTGCACTTTGTTTCACTTATCACGTTCCTCCTTCCCTCACACCCCAGGACATTTTGTCTAATAGAATTATTATTTCCCTCAGCCTACACCCTCTCTTTGCTTCTATTTTTATATTACCAAGGCCAGAAATTTACTGATAACTGTAAAACCAGAAATTACTTGCCTTAAACAATTGAATGAGGGAGAGTATCAGGGAACAGCCTTTCTTTACAAGGGATTTCCATGTTACCCATCTCCACTCCCCTCTGGCACGTCTCCTACATTCTCTACACTTCAAAGATTCATAAATAAAAATATTCTTCCTATTGCCAACGGTAATGTGCTAATTCATAGGGTTCAAATCCCATTAGGTTATCTTAACAGAGCATTTTCAGGAGCAGAACATTTTGTCAAGCATTATGTGCTGACATCACGTGTAAGCAACAATTAGTTTAGATGACAATATGAAAACAAACTGATGTTTAACCTGGGAAATGAGATGCACTTACAGATGGGAGATCCAGGACGTGGCATCATGTTGTGATAAGGCACAAACTGGGCCATTAAGTCGAGCATCTGTTCCTCAGAATTATCCCCATATAATGTTTTTAACATCAACTCCTGTCCTTTTATTTTGCCATAGCACAGAGGCTGCAAGTGAGAAAACATTAACAAGCTGTTAGTGAATTTTGTTTCTCAAATAATTCTTTGATTTAAAAAAAACAAATCAACTTCTACTGCTCGATTTCTGTATAGGTTAAGCCATAAGTTCTTCTGACAACTATAGGCCAGAGTTGAACTCCATAAAAGTAATAAGCTTTAATTAGCTGCACTCAGCCTTATCAGGTAGTCCAAAAATCATTTTGATTGAGGCACAGTCACATCCTGTGTCAAGAGATAGTGATCCTTCAAGAGCCACTGCTGAACTCCAGCGAGCCAATTATTTCACCCACCGGAAATCTCGGCTCCAGCGCTCAGTGCAAAGTGTTTTCACTCTTCCCCAGAGGTCATTGACTCACTGGCTCTGCCCAAACAGCAGGACTGGGACATGGGAGCTGTTACCTCACTCTTCCAGGCTCATGGACACACTGGAGCACATGATGCCTCCATGCCCACGTTTGCATGCCCATACTGGCACGTCCCTGAGCAGGGATGGGGTGGTCCCTGCTCTTGCTCTGGCCTGCAGTGTGGGCATGAGCTGAGGGCTCACCCACAAACCAGGAGTGCTGTGTAATGCTCAGGGCTGGCTCCTCATCCCGGGGCTCACCCACAAACCACGAATGGTGTGTAATGCTCGGGGCTGGCTCCTCATCCCACAGGCGAGACCCTGCCAGGGGAAGAGATGAGGGATACAGACCTGTTGAAAAGTTTCAGGAACTGACTAATTAACTTCCTTGGCACTGGGGAAAGGTCCAATTAAGAAGCAGCAAACTCCTGACCTCAGAAGGCAGCCAGGAACATCAGCCTTACAGAGACTCCTACCCAGACCTGTGTTGTTCCAACAAGTCTCCTTCCTCACCCACTCAGGATGTTGCTTCCCCCATGGAGCTGACAGAGCAATATTGCCTTTCAGTGCATTGCCTCACCAGCCACACCCCAGCAGTGTCTGCTTGTGCTGAGACAACTCCCCTCAGCCCTTTTCCACCACCCCAAAGAGGCCTCAAACTGCAACTCCATCCTAATTGCACCACCACTTTTATTACTAAAATGTGCCCGGTATCGGAACACGCTCCATCCAGGGGCATTCAAGCAAGGAAGTTTCTTTGATGTGACAGTCCCACTTTCCTTCCTCAGGCCCCCTAAAGGTTACAAACCTCCACCAGGTCCTTCTGCACAGGCTGACCGTGAGATTTGTCCATTGTTCCTTCCTCAGACCTGCTATTCCCAGAGCGTTCCCTTCTTCTGCTGCCACATCTACCCACAGATGTGTTTGATGTATTTAATGCTGAGCAAACTCCTGTTCCAGGGATGGTACAAACATCTGGGAAATCTGAACAGAAGTGCTGAGTCATCTGAGTTTTATAGAATGACCAGAAGCATCAGATGAGCCCCACGCAGCTTCTAGGCAGAAGTGTTTGTGGTCCACCTTCACCACTCTCCTCTTGTGATGGGAACCTCATTGATCAGGTCAAACCAGCAGCCCCTCTGGATGATGACCTGGGGGTCAGGCACTTCCTCAAGAGGTGCCATATTATTTTTGCTCACTTTTGGGCTCTGCAGTGAGATTTGGTGCACAGAGGTATCTTCTGCCTGGTGGTCAACCCTCTGCAAGTGCCATAAGGCTGCAGCTGTGTGTTCTCCCAGGGTAATAGTTGGCCAGCATAAGGTGAAGGTACACTCATATATACACTTGATAAACTCTTCCAACCAACCCCAGTTCCCCAAACAGTTCCCATTCTGAGCCTCCAATCAAAATCTTACATCAAATGATGAATTTCAAAGTGATTCCTTTGGAAGAGGTGCCTGCAAACGTGTAACTGTCCTGGTAGGGGACTCCCCTCCACACAAATGTCACCTCAAATAACCAGGAGCAATTTCCCAACTTTACTCCTGCCCAAGTGGTGCATCTCAGGAATCCACTGGTTTTCCTTCTGAAAACCTACAGTTTTCTTCAACTTTTTTGGGCATCAGCCCAAGAAAAATAGGCCTAATCTGTCCAAGAAAAGCAGATCTCAGGAATTGTTCATATAATACCTGCATTTCATAGGATCATGGAATAGTTTGGGTTGGAAGGAACCTTAAAGTTCATCCCATCCCACCCCCTGCCATGGGCAGGGACACCTCCCACCAGCCCAGGGTGCTCCAAGCCCTGTCCAACCTGGCCTTGGACACTCCCAGGGATGGGGCAGCCACAGCTTCTCTGGAAAACTATTTCCCAGGTGTTGAGAGGCCTGGTGAGATAATTTTGACACAGGGAGAAGCCACAGAAACCCTCAAGACAAATGTTGCCTGGAGTTAATTTGATTCTTCTGGTCATTCTATAAAACTCAGATGATTGTGCACTTCTGTTCAGATTTCTCAGATGTTTGTACTATCCCCAGAACAGGAATCTGCTCAGCATTAAATACATCAAAGCTTAAGTGGGAGAAGGTTTGAGTCAGTCCCTCCACGCTCATATTTTTGTCACTTCTGCACTTGAAGCCATGACAAAATAATTTGTGCAACATGGAAATAATACGCTCCATCCCTTTGTAATTTCCTTTCCCCAGACCTTCCTCATCTCATCCTGCTTGGTTGTGGTTTTCACAGACTGTGGTTTTCCCCCCTCCCCATGAGCAGCATTTGTCCACTCAGGGTGGAGACTCCTGAGTCCTCACAGTGTCCCTTGTTTGAATTGCATGGCCTGTGCTCTGGGCTGGACCTTTCCAAATCATGTCTTAACTAAGCAGAGTTTCTCCACTGCAATTCCAGGGACAAAACTCAAGCTCAGCACTTCATGGATAGATGGAAACGGCCTTAATGCTGCCTGACAAGTGGTCTTGAGTCACACAGCAGGTCATATAGGCTGAATTTAAGGCTGGTTTGGCTAAGGAGAAGCATAATCCTCCATGTCTCTAAATCCATAGAGCCCTGAGAGGTCACTGTCCCCCCAGCCAGAGCTGAGCAACTCCTGCAAGCCTGGCAACACTCCCAGTGTTTATTAATTGCTCTCCAAGAAAAAAGAGGGAGAGACAGAAAGCCTTGAAGCAGAAAGAAATTTATTGTGCTTTGTTGTGCACCCAACAATCTGGTGTTTCTCATCTTTACAAGGCTCCAATAGCACAACAGATTTGCTTTCATTAACGAATTAGGATATAATTTATAGGAGGAGAATCAATAAACAATAAACAATTATCCCACTGCCAGGTAAACTTTAAGATCTCTAGCCTGGCCGATATTAGTGCCTGGTTCTTTTCAGGGTCAGAATGACAAACTGCAGTTGTTTGGCTGTGCTTCACATTCCACAAAAAAGCACCCGTGGTGGGTTTGTAGTCTCAGTGTCAAGGGAAGTGAAATCCCTTTGTAATAATGAAAAGACCCTAAGACTGTGCAGTTTCATGCAGAGCCCCCAAGAGAGAGAAGCTGAAACATTAACATCAGCCTAAAAAAAGGCCCATGTACAAGGTTCATACCTTTTCCAGCCTGCTTTGTTTCTGAAACCTGAATGTTCTTCAGAGCTTTAGAAATGTAAGACTAGTCCTGGAGTACTTTCCCGTGGTATTTCCACCTGAAACACTGACATTTTCATAATACATCACTTTTCTGAGAACATCAGTTTGGAAATCAGCTCCTGAAGAAGAGACAGGCAGAACCTTTAGCAAACTGCCTCCTTAGCCTCTGTTAAGTGCATTTATTTCTTAATCCCTAATTTCATTCGAGGTAGGGTAAGAGTTTTGTGTGGGCAAGCAGGTTCTTCAGAACTGCAGCCAACAGAGAGGGTGTGTTGGAGGGAAGGGAAGGGCGATACAAGCGATGAGTCTCCCACGCCAAGTGCACAAGACAGCTCCCAAAACCCACCTGGAATACTCTGCCAAAACCCACTTGGGGATTCTCTGCCAAAACCCACTTGGGGATCCTCTGCCAAAACCCACCTAGAATACTCTGCCAAAACCCACCTGGAATACTCTGCCAAAACCCACCGGAGGATACTCTGCCAAAATCCACCCAGGAAAACCACAGAGCTGTTACTGAGATGATCAGGTTTCTGGAAAGGATGATTATTGGGCTGAGAGGCTCAGAGCAGGAAGTGTGTGATTGTTACATGGTCAAGGGCCTTGAGGGGAAGCCACATGAGGAGCAACTGAGGTCACTTGGTCTATTCAGCTGGAGGAGACTGAGAGGAGACTCATCAGGGACTGCAACTCCAATCTCTGCTCTGTGTGACAGGGACAGCACCCAGGGAATGGCTGGAGCTGTGTCAGGGCAGGCTCAGGTTGGATCTCAGGGAAAGGCTCTTCCCCCAGAGGGTGGTGGGCACTGCCCAGGCTCCCCAGGGCAGTGGGCACAGCCCCAAGGCTGCCAGAGCTCCAGGAGGGTTTGGACAACGCTCTGAGGGACAGGGTGAGATTGTTGGGGTGTCTGTGCAGGGCCAGGAGTTGGACTGGATGGTCCTTGGGGGTCCCTTCAGCTCTTCTCTCTCAGCCCTTCTGTTATTCTAAGCAGCAGAAATTTGAGGTCCAGAGAGTCCCAATCACATAATGACCTTCTCTGCAGCATTTGGGAAACACTTACTCTGGTTTGGATAATTTTGGAATCCTTGACTCTCACATATAGTGCTTGTTTTGTAGCCCAAGGTCCTCAAAGCAGCCCCTGCATTTCCTGGCAACTTCATATCTTGCCTGACCCCCATTTTTTGTGTTTTAAAATCCCTGCAAGCTGAAGGGAGGACCCCTTCCAAATCAGGTTATTCTGTGATTCCATGGTTCTATAACACTGAGCAAGAGGGCAGCAGGCTGGGCATGGCCTCCTGCAGTGTGGGCATCCTCTGCTGGGCACACAGCTCTATCCACCCCAATCTGCAGCTGCAGCTGAGACCTGGCACAGCAACTCCTTCTATTTCTTCCCATTGGAGCCATGACAAGTCACCAGTATCAGAGTCATTTCCAGAAGGGTCCCAGCACTGCCTGCTGTCTCCTGCCTGCAGCTAGAGCTGCCACAGGGGCTTTTTCAGAGGCATGTCCCAAACCTTCCCAGCCCCAGATATAGATGCACTGGGCAAACAAATATGTTGCTTCCTCAAAACATTCCCTCAGTTTCCAGCAATCCAATGCCCAAGACACACAAAACCCGAGTATTTAGTC
>VXBX01008140.1:196933-209412 GCA_013400415.1 Scytalopus superciliaris | reverse complement strand
GGGAAAGCCGTCGGGAGGCAGGGAGCGGGCAGGGAGCGCGGGGAGCCGCGGTGCTCCCGTTCCCTGGGCTTGGGTTTCTATTGTAGGCGGTGCATTCCTCGGGAGGGAGGGAGGGTGTGCGTGTGTGTCGGTGCCTTCCCACACTCGGGGCAGCTCTTATTTAATGGGGGTCTCCATGCAGGGCAGGAACCACAGGAGGTTTTGCCGTTCGCAGCTCCCAGCGAGGAAGAGCATCTCGCCTGGCAGGCGCTGGCATGGAGCGAGTGGTCGAGATAAGTCCGGAGGCAGCGGCTCCCGGGATCAGCCCGGGCTCTGGGATGCACCTCAGGAAGGATTTGCGGAGGATACGCCGCGCGGTGCTGCTGTGCCTGCTCTCGGTGCTGCTCCTCATGCTGCCCACTGCCTCCCTGCTCTTTGGAAACCTCCGAGCCCCCAGCTCCTGTGCCAGCCAGGTGAGACACTCGCACCTCGTTCCTGCCCCTGCCACCCAGCGAGGGGGGAGCGTCCTGCGTCTCCAGGGCTGTGTTTGTTGGGTGCTTTTAATTTTCTCTTTNGCAGCCTGATGTGAATTCTGCTAAAACGGAGGGATGAAGCAACACTTGAGAGAACCAGACCCCTTCTTTACTTCTCACCTTCCCTAAAATCCTCTTCCCTTTCTCTGGGAAAGAAGAAACTGCCCGGCTCTATCGCTCGCCCTCGCTCTCCCCTGCTTCTCACTTTCACTCCCATCGGTTTCACGTTCCCTCTGCCATGCGGAAAAGCTCTCAAGTTTATCCAGCCCAGCAGCAGGGTTTATCCTGGTTNGGAGGATACGCCGCGCGGTGCTGCTGTGCCTGCTCTCGGTGCTGCTCCTCATGCTGCCCACTGCCTACCTGCTCTTTGGAAACCTCCGAGCCCCCAGCTCCTGTGCCAGCCAGGTGAGACACTCGCACCTCGTTCCTGCCCCTGCCACCCAGCGAGGGGGGAGCGTCCTGCGTCTCCAGGGCTGTGTTTGTTGGGTGCTTTTAATTTTCTCTTTAAGAGTTTCTCGTGTTTAAGGGAATGTTTGAAGCTCGTTGTTATGTTCCTTCTTCCTCACGCTGAGAAAAACTGCCCTGGGATAAATCGTGGTACTGCTCAGGCTTTTTAACTAACGGTTCCTGTTCTTGCCTTAATTTGGCTGAGGGCACGGCACAATGCATGACTTGAAAACTTTTATTGGCACGCTGCAGGAAACGCTTAAAAAACCACTAGTTGATGTAAATCAGTGTCTCTCCGCTGATTTCAGCCACATTTTTGACAGTATGGTTCATTTTCCTCTCTTCTTTTGGGTTAAATCTGAAACTTCCCCTCCCAGTATCTGATTTCAGCAGCATCTGCTGACCACACTGTGATGTCAGTGGGTCAGTGCCCATCACCCATCACTGGGCTGACAGCTCCAGTGCCTTGTTTTATTAGTGCAAACTTCTGCAGAGATCTGAGACAAGGAGTCTGACCCTAAATTTCGCTTCCTATTTTTCACTCTCCCTTAAAACTCCCTCTAGACCAAGGGATCTTCTCAGCATTTCTCCCTTGATAGCTGCACTCACTTTGCTCCTGGCTCATGCTGTGCTGCTTCTAACACTCTTCCATGCTGCTCCATCCCTTCTGGTGCCAGGCTGCAAGTGCCTGTTCCCACGGGATACTCTGAATCCAGCAGGACTGCCCCGTGCCAGCAGGGTGCATATTTGTGTACAGGTCTGAAGAATTTTAGCTTCGGGTCTGAAATTCCCCAGCTAATTAGTGTGCTTGTGAGGAGCTCGCTTAGGATCAGAAAGCAGAGAGCAGGGTTAGGAAGTGGCCTCGAAGGCAGGTTTCTAACCTTGCACATGTTTAGCCTGTGCATGTTTAGGGTGGGGGGGTGAGAGCCAGCCCCTGGTTGACCCTGAGCTCGTGCCCAGCTGCTGCATCATGTGTGTTACCTGGTTCTACCTTCCTGCAGCCTCGTGTGGCGCCTCAGGCTGTTAAATCTGCCAGTTCCTTGCATGTGTGAAGTGTGTGGTTGATCTGCCCCCTCTCTGCTGCTCAGGCCGGTGGGTGCACACGAGGTGAAGGGTCTCAGCAGCGCTCGGCTTGGTTTGGGTCCTCTCAGGTTGGACAGAGGAGAGCAGTTCACTCTTGGAGCAGCCTGAGAGTGAAAGAATAGCAAAGTGTTAGCTTGTTTGATCAGTCTGATGTGTTTCTGGCTCTTGATCCTCTTGGCAGAGTTAGCAGAGAAAAGTAATTTTATGAGTGGGCTTGGCTTCTTAAGAGGAAAAGCACAAGGTAAGCCCTGAGAGCTGCTCTAGCCTGGGCTACCCTGGAGTGTATTTCCATGCATATGCACTCAGTTATTAGCACGTAGTATTTCCACAATGATGTAATGAGATGATCAGATGATTTACAACCTCTGAGAGTCCCAGGGAGGAAGAGGAAAGTCATGGGGCTGCCCGGGTGCCTGCTGTGCGGTGGGAGGAGCTGCACCTCAGCTGGCTCCTGCCTGTGTCAGCTTTTCATTCATTCTGCTGTTTTCTGACTGTGCCATCAGTGTTGTCCGGCAGGAAAGCACAGATGGGTGGATTTGTCTGCCTGTGTGGCTTTCTGTGAAGCCCCCAAAGAGCAAAGTCACACACTGAACCCAGGAGCTCAGTCCTGCAGCTCTGCTGTTTCAGTCCATGGGGATGTTTCTGGGCATAAAGGCTGTTGGAAAAGTGTCTTTTTGCATTTCCTTCTGCATTTGAAGTGTTACAACTGGATTGCTAAATGGATCCTTCCCCATTTGTCCCCCAGATCAGAAGGACTGTTGGGACCAGATGTGTGTGTCAGAGCTCTCCGTGGCACTGGTTTTGGGGGGTGGGTGTCCTGGGCATACTGGGGCAGGTGGGCAGAGCCAAGTGTGCCCCATATGAGCATTGGCTTGCTGACCCTCACAGCAGAGAGCCCACAGGAGGAGTCCTCTGGTTGCTCCAGGACTCAGCCCACACATGCTTGGATTGTCACCTTCTCGTGCTCTGAGGACAGTCCTGGGAGGAGGGAGGGACTCAGCATGTGAGAAGAAAACGTAGTAAATTCCTGAGCCAGTCCTTCCTGGAGCAAGGAGGAGGAGAAGGGGAGGTTTGTGCAACAGGGGTGTGTTTCTCCTGGCACTCTGCCTGTGGGGTGAGGCAGTTTGGTCATCTCAGCGCCTGTGTGGGTGCACATGGTGTCACCTCCTGCCTCTGAAGGGATGCAAACTCACCTTTTCCTCAGGAAACATCCCTTTCAGGAAAAAGCAGGGCAAGTTGTATTACAGCAACATGTGTGAGCCAACCAGTGCTCAGACTCTGTTATGGTACAATGAGTCTTGAATGAATAATGCAAGTCTCATGATGCTTTCCCTGGCCATCTTCCAGACTCACTACCCTGGTCCTTTTGGCAAGAGAAATCACTTTCTTTTGTGTTTCAAGACAAAGCGAGGTGAGGAAATGAGTTAACTCACAACGTGAGTTGTGTTATTAACAGGAAATCTGTATAAAGGCTCTAGTGGTGCCCTTCCAGAGGAAGGTTCAGGACTGCATCATTCCCCAGAGGAAAGCCAAGTTTCAGTTTGAGTTCACAAATCTCTCCCAGGAGCAGCTCAGCAGCCAGGAGAATCAGGCAGTCCTGTGACTTGGAGATGTTGGTATTTGGGCTTATTGTCATGGCATCCTTGGCATGTCAGGGCCACAAACAGCACATGGAGAAATTCCAAAGCCTGTCCGAAGGGCTGCATGTGAACCTGTGTGCCATATCTGTGCCCTGTCAGCTTGGCAGTGCAGAAGGGAGCTGTTGCAGTGCAGGAAGAACTTGAAAGTCCCAGCAGCTCCACCTGGATCCTGCTCCAAAGGAAGTCAGAAATCTGGCAACAAAGCTGAGAAAAGATCCGTACATATAGGAAAGAGAACCTGAAATGGCTCCCTGACCTCTAAGGAAAGAGAAATGCGTGGGGAGGAGCAGTGACAATTGCCCCTGGATGGGCTCAGGTGTTGGGATTTCCTTTCCAAGAGCAGCAGTAAAGTTCCTGACTGGCCCCTGCTGCTGGATGCACATGGTCCTTGTGGGCACAGAAGGCAAAGGGCACGTGCCCTGGTGACAGACTTCCTCTGGGCATTACTGTGCAGCCAAAATGCTCTTATTGAAGCCAGTTTTTACTGGCATTGAACAGGTCCCTACCAAAAATGCCCAGCCCAGGCCATGCAGCATCTCTGGAGTGAGTAAAATTTGGGTCTGTGTACGACATATGAGCTGTAAAATAGTGCCTTGTGCTAAAAAGGGAGTGGATGGAGGTGCTGGTGATGTTTTGCTTATTAATCTCTCTGTTTTTCCCACACTGGTCTCTAATGAATATCCCTGGCCCTGTGCAGAGGTTCAAGAGTCAAAGCACACAAACAGGGGATGTTCAGCCCTTCTTTTGGGCTTAGCAATATCTGGATATAAATGCCCTGGGGCTTTTGGGCATTCTTGGTACCAAAACCATCTCGAAGTGTTCTGCATAGAGGCCTTCAGGGTAACCAGCTGCCTGTCCAGGATGTCTATGAGTCAGCTGTAAGGTGGGATTTTCAACTTCACTCAGGGCTGGTTGGCCTGTCCCCAGTAACCAAAGGGAAAATTGAAGCAGGGCTGTGAAGTTTTCAGCATCACAGCTAAGCAAGAAAGGAAAAGAGAGAGAAGCACTAATTGTGTAAGTGATCTATTATCTCATGCTGCTTAGCTCCCCTCACCATCAGGGTACAACATCTGTGCCTACTTAGGGCAAGTATTACTGACACCTGCTCATTATGTAGCATTGTCTAGTGCTAAAACACTTTCCTAGGAGATTTGTATTTCTCTATGAAATAGCATAGTTAGGAATAACAAGAACAGCCATGCCTTTTGCCAAGCAACAGGATGGCCTCATACCTTGCAGCACCCTGCTCTATCTGCTACACCACACTGTCCTTTAGCATCTATAAATGCAGCTCCTGCACCTGGAGTTTCCATCTGGATTTCTTTGGAAACAAGTACATTCAGGTTTAAACAAAAGCCTTTTGCTGTCTTTTATAAAAAGCAGAATTCTTCTCGCCGTCCTTCCCTTTTTCCTACCACTTCTGATGTATTGCAACATCCACGTTTATCTAAAGCACTTCGGCAGAAATTAGGCTTGAAGTATGCAAACAGTTCCCCAGAAGCTCCATCCTTAAATGTAGGTTTGTGATTGATTTGTAGCTCCTTGCGGTACTTAGCACTGTTAGATAATCTGTCACTTGGTAACTATGTAGGAAGTGTCACACAAATAATGGTGTAAATATACTCATATTTGTATACATGTGGCTGAAAGCGAGGGGAGAATGTAAGGGAAATCCTCAGCTCTGGTCTTGTGCTTCCCACCAGGGGAAGCACAAAGTGACGTGGCTGTGACTGTGTCACATCAACAGGACAGGCATGTTTAGACACCACAGCAAGCAGGACTTTGGAGAAAGCCCTCAGACATAATGAAGGGCCCAGCCGTGTCACTGAGCACCCAACAATCCTCCCTCAGCCCTACACTGAGCTTTCCCAGCACCATCTCTGCCAGTGGCGTTTCCAGCAGAGCAGGAGGCTGCTGGGGCTGTGCAGGTGGGCGAGGGAAGAGCAAACAAAGAGAATTTTCCCTGCTCTTTTCCTTCTGAACTTTTCCCCCAAGACACTGGAGCAACTATTTCAGAAACTGTGGCTTTCTGCCGGAGCACACGGATGTTTACTGCTGGCAAAACATTAAATTATCTCTGGGTTTACTTGACTCAAAGCCAGGCAGCCTGACTTTCCTTCCACAAACATTCTCCTTCCCCCAGCTAATATAAATTATCTATTTTCTACTTCTCCTGCAGTATTTGAAGCTGTTGTCAGACACAGCCACAAGGAGACAGCTCCAGCATCTACACACTAATCCTGTTTCAGCCTGTTTATTAAAAATGCATCAAATCCTATGCTGCAAGCTGGCCACTGCCACTTTATTCTGTGTTTTTATCCATAAAATCACCCCACACCAACCCTGTGGGCTGTGATGGGGGTTCCTGAGAGTCAGCCCTGAGCTGGCTGCACATCCCCCACTGTCTGCTCTCTGCTGTGCCCGGGGGACACCCCAAGGGATGCTCCTCACAGCCCAGGCAGCCAGAGCCAGAGTCAGCATCCCGCAGCATCCTCCCTTGGGAGCTGGCACTTGGCGAGGAGCCGGGGCCGTGCCCGGGCATGACTCAGGAGGAGCAGCCCCAGCAGGCATGTGCCAGGCAGGCAACAGAGTCCCTTTGAACTGCTCCACCTAAAAGTCAGAGGCACTTAGCAGGGCCCAGGGCCATGCCCTGCAGGAGGGGGTGATGTGGGACGTGAGAAGTGAGGAAGGATGAGCCGCCCTGCTTCCCCTGGCACAGTCGCTCAGCTCACCCACTGCCAGCTCCTCTCTGTCTGCCCAGGGGGTGGCCCACCCAACATTCAAGGCAGACCTGAGCAACACACCTCCAGTCTGAAATAAGACAGATGAAGCGAGTGGCATTTGCTGCCATGGTCTGGTTGACAAGGTGGTGTTAGGTGAAAAGTAGGACTTGATAACCTCAGAAGTCTTTTCCAACCTCACTGATTCTGTGACTCTGTGTGTGAAAAGCAGGTGTAGCTGATACACCTCAAATAGTCTCTTCTTTATGCATGAATCTTTGTGCCTGTAAAGGCTCAAACTGCAGAGTTCTGAGACAGGGGAGAATTTCTCTGCTTGCTCTGCATGGGTGAGGGACAGAAGGCTCTGAGCAGCAGAGGTGGATGGAGTCACCACCCCAGAGGAGTGTTAGCAATGCCTGATTCACACTGCCCACTCTGCTGCTCCTCTCCCACTTTTTCCAAGGGCTCATCCAGCCTTGGATAAGACTGGAATTTAATAAAACCCCCACCACATGGCCCAGGTCCTGTCCCTGGCACCCCTTTTGGAGTTGCAGTTTCAAACCAACAGCAGAAAAGTCTTGTCAGGGCTCATTGTTCAGCAGGAAAGTTCTGGCTGAACTCACTGACTCACTGCAGCACATTCCATTTCCTGGGATAACTCAAACCAGCCCCTGTGTGGAGGTACATCCTGGAGCCCTGAGCTAACTGCTTGTAAATCTCTCCTGCAGGTCACAGAGGAGAGGGGCTCTCGCTTTCTGAAGCAACGGGCAGTAGCTGCTGGTAAGTTTGCCAGTCCTTCCCCCCATCCCTCAGGGTGCTGCAATCCCAGAGCCTTCTGCTCTCACCACCCTCATCCCTCCCAAACCAAACAAGCCAGGGCAGCCAGAGGCAAAGCTGGGGGACAGCGTGCAGGGAGGTAACGTGCTGAGAGGGGGAGCATGTCTAACCCCAGGGCTGTGCAGGCTCAACCCTCCCCTGCAGCTCTGCAGGGTCAGTGTAACTCCCTGCTAAAACAGGGATTTGGGAGCCCTTGCGTGCCAAACTCTGCGCCCACCACAGCAGGTCTGACAAACCCACTCCTTTGCAAATTACCTCAAATTCACAGCAAACAACTCCTGGCTCGGAGCTGTGGAAATGGAAAGGGTCTGCACACATTCCCTTGGTGTCATCCATCACCACTCACATTGTGTTGATTTAGGAAAAGGTCCTTCCCCCAGAGGGTGGTGGGCACTGCCCAGGGCAGTGGGCACAGCCCCAAGGCTGCCAGAGCTCCAGGAGGGTTTGGATGATGCTCTGAGGGACAGGGTGGGATTGTTGGGGTGTCTGTGCAGGGCCAGGGGTTGGATGCTCTGATTCCATGACCCGAACAGGAGCAAACATCCTTACATCTTTGTTTTTTTTCCCTTCTCCCTCAGTTACAGACACACTTTCCAGTGCAGAGAAGCCCCGAGCACACCTGACAGGTAATGCTTGTTCCAAACTGAAGCGTTTCCTGTGGGTCTCACGGCAGATGTTGTGGTGCAATAAGCTGGGTCTGCACGGATCTGATAGGATCAGGTGTTGCAGGAACATGGGGAAAGTAATCATCAGCTTTGCCTTGTTGACCATGACAAATTGACTGCAAGCTGGGTCTGTAGGAAAGGGCCCACAGGGGAGGCAAATGACAGGAAAATGTCACTTTTCCAAGCTGTTCCTTCCACTGAATGAGCAGCTCTTGTAACTGAGCTTAAATAAGTGCCTGATATCTCAGAGATCTGCTGAATCCCCTAGAAAAGGCAGGGAAAGGAGCCTGAGAGAGCCCTCATGGAGCAGTGAATTGTCAAGAACTACCAGTTTTGTAGCATAATCGGGCCTTAAAAGGCCGGTTTTACACCTAATTTTTTTCTGCAAGGCTTGTCTCAGACCAGACACACCGTATTTCCCTAAAATCCCCCCCCCCCCGTTTCCAGTGAGATCATCTCTAACACGTCAGAGCAAACAAGGGAAGGGCAATGCCAGGTTGAACCCTCCAATCCTTTATCTTGTGGTAGAAAATGTTATCACAGGGCCCTGTTGCAGGGTGGGCTGTGACATCTGAGGGGCTGCTGTGCCTTTCCAAAGGGTTGCCAGGCCTTTCCAAACGGCTTCCATGGCTTTCCAAGGGATTGCCATGCTTTTCCNACCCCCCCCCCCCCGTTTCCAGTGAGATCATCTCTAACACGTCAGAGCAAACAAGGGAAGGGCAATGCCAGGTTGAACCCTCCAATCCTTTATCTGTTGCAGGGTGGGCTGTGACATCTGAGGGGCTGCTGTGCCTTTCCAAAGGGTTGCCAGGCCTTTCCAAACGGCTTCCATGGCTTTCTAAGGGATTGCCATGCTTTTCCAAGGGATTGCCATGGCTTTCCAAGGGGCTGCCATGCTTTTCCAAAGAGCTTCCACGCCTTTCTGAGGAGCTGCCAGGCTTTTCCAAGGGGCTGCCAGGCCTTTCCAAAGGGCTGCCATGCTTTTCCATAGAGCTTCCATGCCTTTCCAAAGGGTTGTCTTGCCTTTCCAAGGAGCTTCCATGCCTTTCCAAAGGGATGCCATGCCTTTCCAGGGGGCTGCCAGCATCTGCAAGGTCCCCCATCTCACCACCTCAGCCTTGAAGGTGCCCCCACCCCTAGGACACTGCCCTGAGACATCCCCCATCCTCCCCAGCTCCACCCACCTGGAAAATTTAGGTATTACCAGAGAAAGGAGAAAAATGCTGAAGGGTTTTCCAGCTGGCCTGGGACAATTTGCACCTCTCCGAAGCTTAGCTCAGAGCAGAGGCTTCCCCAAAGCCCTGAGTGCCCAACTTGGAGCATGCAGGACATGCTGTGGTCCTCCAGGGTTCAGTCAATCAGTAATTCAGGGCTGATTTCTTGCCCTAATCCATCAGTTCCCTCCTTATGATCCCCATCCCTTTTCCATGGGGGGGTTTTAGAGCTCCAAAACTGACCTGTCCTTGGCTAAAATCACACCTTTGCTCAAGTGCAGGTTTGCAAGAGCAAAAGGTCCATGTCTGGAGGAGCTTCCAAGGGGAACTCTGTGGCAAAAGAGCTCCAGAGGCTCCCTGTGCAGTGACTCAGAGGAGCACCAAGCACTGCTCTGCTCTCAGGTACTTCCCTGGGTTGCACAAAAGCCCAGTTGCCACAAGGAAGCACCCAACAATTTTCTTCCAATTTCCTCAGGCCTCGTGCTTATAAAAATTCCTTCCCCATCATTCCCAAGCAGCCTCCCTGGGACTGTGCCCATCCTCTCCCACCTGCAGTTTCAGGTCATTCTTGGACAAGGCAAGGAGCATGAAAAGAGAAAAGGAAGGGGATTTTATCTCTCCTTTTTGTGCAGAAAGGCTACACCCAGCCTGCTGTGCTATGTCCAATATCCATGGACTTATCTTTGACCTTTTCTTAGCCCAAACATATTTCTGGTGCTATATCCTGTGGCAAATGAGTTTCCAAGCTTAACAGCACCTTGCAGTCAGAAAATATTTCCTGTTGCATTAAACTTTGTGTATAGTCATTTATTTGGTTCCACTCTTGTTTTCTTTTCTCAGAAATCATGACTTGTGCATAGAAAGTGTAAAAGGAGCAATTATTCCTCTGATCTTTGCTACATTCCCCAACCTTTTTGAAAGCAAAGGTGGTAGACCACAAACCCTCACTTGTAGGAAATCTCTTCCAGAACTCTCTTCTCTGTCTTTTTGTAGTTTTAGGCACGTATTTCTGAAGGTGAGAGCAGAGGAGTGAGAGGAATGAGAAGTGGCCAGAGCCACTGAATTGGCACCAGAACAGCTCCATGGTTTGGTGTCTGTTCCTTTATGGTGAATTTTCCACCTGCTCTTGGCCTTTTCAGCACACTCTGAGAACTTTGAGCTTATCCAAACTGGCATCAAGGTCTCCTCTCCCAGGAGGGCTTTGCCTAGGGAGGAATGGCCTGAGCTTTAGGAATACCCAGCTCAGACTTCTCTGCTGTGCATTCTATCCTTGGTGCTGCCTGTCCCATCCCTGTCATTCCTTCTCTACTTATCTCGTTGCACTTTGGGTCAAGATTCAAAGAGCAGCAACAGTTCCTTCATGTCACCAGCCTGTGCTGTAGGAATTCCATCAGGCTCACACTTATCGTGCTGCAATGGTACCCAAGCACACCACCAAATGTGGGGAGAGCATCACTTTCTGTTCCAAAGGACCTTTTAAGGGCTGTATTAAATTCTCAGGGCATGACCTTGAGCAACTTTGACCCTACAGAAACAGGATCTTGTACAACAACAGGAGTTTCAGCCTCTAATCCCTTGCTGAGCCTCAGAGCAGAGTTCAGGATTAGACTCTCACAGGCTCCGAATTGTAGAAAACCCCCTAAGTTCAGCAAAATATACCCCAAATCTGACAAGCAACAGGGATTCTCCAGCAAGGGATTAAACCAAAAGGGATTTGGGCACAGGAGAAGTAAAGGATGCCAGAAATCTATAGTGGGTGGGAAAGTGGAAGGAACTGTAACAGTGAATCCCTTATTAAAAGCAGATTTTATTGGCCTCAAGAAGCAGCACAATAGGTGTATTTGCAGGAAGTATAACTCCATAATTTATTAAATAAATAAATTAATGACAAATACAAAGTACAGCTGCTGCTAGAAAAGGATTCAAAGGCACTGGAACATGTATCTTTCCTCTTGACTAGTACTGAAAGCATGGGGGAAATTAATTAACTTGAAAATAGAGAGTGTAAATAGAATGAGAATTATTCTAAAAGGGAGGTTATAACTGTTAAACTTGCCCAATTCTAGAAGTTTTGAAATCATGTACTTCATTTGAGACCCTATTAGTTATAAGAAACATCGAGGAGAATTGTGTCATCAACATTTTAAAAGCATCATTCTACACACACAAGAGCATTTCATGGGCAGCTTCTCCTCAATTTCCCCCCAAAATTCCCAAGATGGAAAAGAGCCCAGGACATTTGCTGGAAATACTCTGGTCCTTCCTATCTCAAAGCAGTTTCCCTCTGCTGTGAGGAGATGTGTTACCCCAAGCTCCTGTAAACCTCAGAGTGACTCAAAGCTACTTGAGCTCTTGCCAGGACTCCGAACACCGAGAGGTGGATGGGGATGAAGGCAGACCACGAGGACTTTCTTTTATTCCTCTCTCTCTCTCTCCCTCTATCAGGCAAAGCTCCATTGGCTCTAAACCTCCCAGTCCTTATGATACTTCCCTAATTTAGCTTGGCCTGTGACCACAATCCCTGTCTGTTGTTTCATCACACAGAAATACTCTCCTTCTGTACTTTGCCTCCTGGGGAAAGATCAGCAAGGTTTGATATTTCAGCGGCACTGTCAGGCAGGCTATAAAAAAAGGGCATTATTTTGTCATGCTACTCAGAGAATATGCAAGGAATTGCACTCCCAACACCTTCTGGTCTCCTTATGGATTATTTATTGCTAGAAAAGAAAGGGAGATAGATGCCCCCAGGAGCTGAGAACATTCCTTTTCTGAATCTCATTCCCCCCAGGATGAACCTCATGGTTATTGCCAAGGGAATTTCAAAGCCTTCCCTTCCCTGCATTCTGTTTGTCTCCCTGCCCATGCACACACATCCCTTCCCCAAATACTGAATGAAAATTAACTTTAAATGTTAACTCAAGCTCATTAAAAAGGTCTGGAAATCAGTTCCCTCAGTAATTCTCAACATTCATCATTAATTTTTCCCAGGTTCATTTTAATACGTGGTTTTATCCTCTTCCTTTCCTCTGCCTCAGCTGCTGTGTTACCACAGCAATTTTATGTGGCAGTCAGTAAAAAGCAGAGACAACTCTTGCTTCCCTGAAGAAAAATGAGCAAATAATGAGGCTTATTCTCCTGCTATTGTGTCAGAGAAATTGAAGTTGTGAAGGAAAGGTGAAGGATTCCCTGATTCTTTCCCTCAGGGCTCTGTAGCCTGGGGAGCATCCTCACCTTGGATCAGCTGATGGTGGGGTCAGGATTAGAGCTCTGCTTGTAACAAGACTAGAAAAAGCTCTGGAGGATTCTTGAGGCTGACACCAAGCTTAGTTTTCTGTCCCAGCAAAGCATAGAGTGGGGGGGG
>VXBX01008140.1:172376-193256 GCA_013400415.1 Scytalopus superciliaris | reverse complement strand
AAAAAAACAAAAAAAAAAAAAAAACCCAAAAACAAAAAAAAAAAAAACAAACAACAAAAAAAAAACCAACCCAAACCAAACCACCAAACCAACCAACCAACCAACCAGAAAAATTAAAGTCTGATTGGAGGGGGAGGGAAAAATGTATTTTTGAAAGTAAAAGTTGAAAGTTCTTCAAAACTTTGTAAGCTAAGGAGGAACAGTTTGATGCCTGTGGGTAGGAACGTTGAGCTGGAATATTGCAGCTAAGCCACATCTCTGTTTCCACCTCCAATGCACAATTTCCTCAATTCCAAAAAAAACCCCAAAACTCTTTTGAACTTTCTCCAGCACTTCCAGTATAGTTTTGCATGACTCTTCTTCAGATTCTCAGTTCTACAAGGTAATTACTTTTCATCATTTCCTTATGAACAGATTTACTCAGTACTTTGCACTAACATAAAGCTCAGGTTAATTATTAACTGCTTAATTAATCCCTGTAAAGTAGATTAAAATTATATCTTGCGTTTTGCAGCAGCCACTTGAAATTTTTTTTTCCTCCAAAAAATTGTTTACAGTTTTTCTAAGTCGACATAAAGTCTCAAAATGTTATGTGACAGATCCAGGGATCACACCCCAACACTTTCTCTCTCAGGTCCTAATATTAGGAAAATAGGAAAATCAAGGCAGAGAGCAAAACTTTCCCCCGTTTTAAATCAGCCACTGAAATGTTGAGAGAAAACCTCTGCAATATTTTGCTTTCCTTTATGTTTAACGCAAAGCAAGTGCAACTAAAGAAATCTTGGGGCTTGCCCTTCCAACCATTGCCAGTGCTGATCCCCAAATCAGTCCCCAGCCTTGCCCTGGGTGAAGTTTGGCCACCACTTGTCCCTCCACGAGGTCAAAAGATGCAAAGACACGATCCATGGGCGGGTGTGGAGCTCAGGAATGTCTCGCCTCCCACCCTGCACTGATTTCATAGTCCTTACTGTGTCTCAGGGAAACTCCCCAGCTTTCCCTGTGCTCCTGCAGCAAACACATCCCTGGCAAGGACTCATGTCCTCACAGACCTGGAACTTCCAGGAGGTCTCCCAGCCCAGCACCCACCCCCCAGCTGCTCTGTGACCACCACACCTCACCCTCTGCAGCTCTTTCTCTCTCTCCTGCCTCACCTCATTGGATTTCCTGCATTTTCCCCCTTCTTGGCCAGAAATGACAGCAAGGTTTGATTTCCTAAGCTGATGTTTCCACTCAAAGCCATGGTGGAGCCCAGATTCACCCTCAGGGAGTCACTGAGCTTGAGGAATGCATAGCTCTGGGAATGGGGTGGGGGTTGTAGCTGAGGAGCTGAACTGGGCAAAGTTCTTTAGTGGAGACAACCCAGCTGTGAAAACCATGTGTTCTTCAGCCCAGCCAGCAGTGACACCAGGCTGCCCTTCCCATGGCAAGTCTTCCCAGCAGGAGACAATTCATTGCTCTGGTTGAACTCACAGGGAAAAGGCAGCAGCAGCACAGCTCGAGTGTGGGGCAGAAGGGCCAAGACTGGGGGTGAGGGGAGAAGAGGAGCAAAGTAGAAAGTGGGATGGTCCAGGCAACACCAGATTTCTGCCCCTGCATGGCTTGGTGTAAGCACCTTAATGCTGATATGAAAATTAGCAGGTTTTTTGTGCAGTAAATCATCTTAAAAAGAAAGGCTTTGGGGTCACCCTTCCCTATTCTGCAGCCTGGATCCCATAGTCCTTCACTCTTTTATCTACACTGAGTCAGCACTGAACACACCACAACAGGCAGGAGAACACCCTCACCTGCCCTCCTTTCCTCAGCAAGTGTCTTTCTTGCTTCCAGTTTGTCCTTGAGTCACTGGGTGGTGGCAATGCCCATCTGGGAGACCTTCAAACCTCCTCACAGTTTGGCTTCCCATCCTTTCTTTGACTCACCCTTCTTTTTCCCCCACATCCCCATCTCAGCTGTTCTCTTGATTTCTTCCTCCCACAGGCACCTTCCTTGGTCTTCTTGGCCCTGTCCCTTGTAAGGACACACCTTTATCCAAATGCCGTTTGCTCCATGCAAATTCCCTCTCACTGTCACCCCAGTGCTCAGGGAAAATGGACATCTCAACATAGGTTGGCATGGCAGAAAGTAAAACCCTCTGAAATCTTTATTAGCCAATTCACTTTCATCTTTGAGTCCTTTCTCCCATTTTTCCTCCACATGTTCTGCCCTGTTTTTGAGCTGAAACTGGAGCAGTTATTCCCTGTGTATCTATTCAGTTCCCAGCACACACAACCTGAACTCCTTCCTTCTCAAGAAGGCTGTCTGGTCATCCAGCTCCTTTGGCAGGGCTGTTCTTATCCTCAGAGAGCCCCCAAACCACGGTAAAATCCAGTGAAATCTCCCACCCTTGGCAGTTCCAGACAAGATTATTCCTTGGGAAACTTGCCATAGCCCAGATTTTCTCAGGTGTTCCCTCAACACCCCATTCTGAGTCCTTCTGAGCTCCTGTTCCCTTGGTGGTATGCCCAAAATAGGATCTGAACTCGTGAAAACAACAAGATGTGCAGCTCTTGCAGAGCACACAAAGCAATGTGGTCAATCTCAGGAAGGTTAAGATGTCACCAGGACAGGTGATTCCCAGGAACTAGGCAGGAAAACTTCTGTGAAGTGCTGTATAGGATGAATTTGGTGTATCCTTGAGGAAAATTGGAGTGGAAACTCTTCTCTATTCTTAGACGGTTACAGTAATCCAGAAAGGTCTTTTTTTTATATACAAATGAGATGATGTAACATTTTTCTGAGGGCACAACCCAATCCTGGTAGGCTTGGACAGCAGATTTCCATAAAAACTGTATCCCAAGTCATCATCAGCTAATCCTGGTGCACTGAGTGATGGGAAATATAAATTCCAGGGGAGAGGAGTGGTGGATGCAGCACTAGGCATTCAATCAAAGAGCCTTCTGTGGAATATATACACATACAGACATATATATTTGTATATATCCCATAGAAATCCTAGGAATTCCATTGGCACTAATGAGCCTTTTTAGCACAAAGCACAGTATTTGTGTCCATTGGACACTAACAATGAACTTCACAAGCAGATTGTCTCCTGCAGCTCCATTACAGGTGTGACTCTCTCAGTTCATTGTCCGTGGCACAGAAATATTTATTTTAGTCCAGTTAGAGCAAGCTTTTACACCCTGGTACACACACCAGCTTTTAGCACATTTAGCACACTTTGTATGGCATAAAATAATATATTTGGCATTACTTGTTTTAAAGTGGTGCAGGAATATTAATCCCCACATCTCTCCTAGTGGAAATTCTTTCTTTCTCCCCCCTTTTTCCTCCCTCTCAGTGCTAATAATATTTCAACCAGCAACTATAAGTGTTCAGGGGCTGATTCTGACCTGGATATTCCTCCACAGAAATCAATGGCATGAAGTCAGAGTAAAACCATTTAGGTCAAGCTTAAAGTGAAATATCTCCAACAGACTGAACCTAAACTGTGGATTCTCAGATATTTTTTAAGCTAAATAAGGACACAAGTATTCTCAGAAATGTGTGTGTATTAAATTAGACAGTGTTCTTTAATGTAAAGCACTTCTGGAGATGTGAAATTTATAAACATCAGCATTTTCAATCTAATGAGAAGCTGAGAAAATGTGGTCACGGGACCCAGTGGTCAAACTGAACGTGTGATTTGGTTTGGGTGGTTTTGAAACTAAAACCATTATCAGAAAAGAATTGAAGCTGGACAAAAAGGGGTAAAATAGGCAGCAAAATGAGGTAAAACATAGGATTTCAGGGTTTGACCCTTCTATTTCTTAGGAAAAAAATCCCCAAAAGCACTTTTCAGAACAAAACCATTAAAGGGAGAAGTATCAGATTATTATTGTTATTTTTTAACAACTCCTCAAAATATTATAGATCTTATGAATTGTCTTCCCCAATCTCTTTGATCCCCCAAAAAACTAACACTAAACACAACCCAAATTCATGAAAAAATTCACTCACCTCCCACTTTCTTTCCCCTTAAAAACTGAATATTGGTAAATAAGCATTAACTTTCTCTCCATGTGCCTGCAGAAGTAAATGTTAATCAAGCTCTAAGGAATTCAGCTCCAATCCTCCCAACATGTGCTGTCCTTAGTCCTGAGCACGTGGCTAAAGGGACAAACCAGCTGAATTTTCCTGTCTGGGAGGAATACAATCTACATTCCTGGGATTCAAAGTGGAATGTGAATGTTTTCTTTGCCTCGACTCCATCACTCTCCCAAAGCAAGGAGTGCTCGCATGGCCCACCCAGCCCGTGTGTGTTGGCAGGATTGGAGTCTGGAGGTGTAAAACACACCCCAAAAAGACAAAGAGGAGGATGCTGAGATGATTTGGGATGTCCCAGGGCTGTGGATGTGATGAGCAGACCCCAAACAAACCCCACAGGCCAAGGAATGGGTTAAGGGAATTCACCTGAAATTTGTAACAGGGAAATTGCAGAGTTTTGGAGGAATCCCTTTTGTCACCCCTGTTTGGTATAACTGACCACGCTGTGCTTTGTTTTATTTATGTCCTGAGTGGCCCATCATTTCAGATGAGAAATGAGGAGAGAATTCATTCTTTAGAAGAATCAGAAACTATCAAGAGTCTTTGCCCAGATCTGGGTGTTACACACCAGTATAGCATTTTGCTACTGTAAAGGATTTTATAGAATGGTTTTATATTGTCTTGTGCCTCAGCACTGATATGTATTGACCAGAAGAACTGACTAAGCTTTTCTTTTCCAAGTCTTATGATAATAAAAATGCAGCTTAACTAATGTGACAACTTTTGATCCTGGTCCCCTTCCAAAAACACTAACCAAATATCCCAGTTAAGAGTCACCAGCTAATGCAGCTGGGTAATTCTGATCTATAAGAAACCTGGTTTGTTGTGTGTTACTGTGGGAATAATCATTATTTTATGCAATTAGAGGTCCCTCCTCAGAGTGAGCTCAGATTCAGGCTCTCCCCTGGGAATTTATAAACACTTGTATTTCATAAGGCAAACACATCAAGGTTGAGGAAATTTTCTTTCCCAGTCCCATTCCCACTTTGCAGCTCAGGGAGCAGCTGGTTCCCTCTTTTTGTTATTTTTTAGCCTATTTTGGAAAAAAAAAAAATCAAGTCCTGGGGAACAGAGTGGTCATCAGAAACCATCATACCCACAGACAGAGTCAGGGCCCCAAGAGAGACAGAAACCACAGTTGCACCCCCTGGCCAAAGAGCCAGGATTGTCCCATCTCCCATCACACCTCAAAACACCTTGGCAGTTTGGGAATTGAAGTGGGAATTCCCCATTTGCTCAGCTCCTGGCTGACAGGAACAATCCAGCTGGGAAATTGGGACCAGCTGAAAGTCAAAGTCTTGTTTGAAGACACCCTTAGTCCTGTCCCAGCTCAGGCTTTGCTGTCCTCACCCTTTCTGGGAAACTGGATCCCTGTTCCTCACCCTGGGTGCTGTTACCTGCAATTCCTCTGCTGCCAACAATGCAAATTTCTTTCTTTCCATGAAAAAAATTGAGAAACATTGTGCCCCCTGGGCATATTATTTTGTATTTCCAGAGTTTATGTTGTTTTCCTGGCTTGGGCTGAGTATCATATTTAAGTTGCCTCCGAAGGGGTTTCTGATTAAGGGCTCCGTGTTTTGGCTCAAGGAAGGTTTTCACTTGAACACTGTGATGGAGGACATTTGTTTATCCTGGTTTTCCATCCACTTGCAGATCCCTGAGTGGTTTTGTTAATAACCTCTGTAGATCAGCCAGGAGTTAATGAGGCAGTGGGAATCAGACTGCCTTGCCCTGTCACGCCAAAAAGATGTTGTGCTGTTTGCTGTTTTATTTTTTTAACTCCGATATCTACCTCACACTTAAAGGAATAGCAAAAGCAAATTAGAATTTTATTATTATTAGTTTCTATTTTAACTTGAGCTAAGCAGGATTCGATTTTATTGCCATTTCGCTCTGTGCTTTGCACATTTAGGGTAATAACTTGAGATAGCATCTTCTTCGTAGTCTAAAAACACTGGCACATGCAGTCCCTGTGGCTTCCTTTGATCGTATAGAAGGTGTCTACTCTTAATAAATCTCTTGACTCCCTCTCTGGCATTGGGGGGGAAGAGATGAACATCTCCAAAGGTTCCACATCCTTGGGAAGGTGTGGATTTTGGAAGTGCTTCCCTCCCAGCGTTGCAGAGGGATGGACATAGTGGTTTTTTCCAGCTAAAGGCAAGGAAGAGAATAGAGGCATTTGAGGAAAGTGCCCAGATACTGCCAGGGCATTACACCCATGGGCATGAATCCTATAAAGCTGGCACTCCATGGAATTCATCCTGCAGAGTGGGACACGAGTGTTTAAACACTCCCAGCCCCGATGCTGGGTCTGACCCTTCTCAGCTTGGTTTTCCCACGTGGGGACAAATCCACCATCCCAGTTACCACCTCCAGCTTTTGGGGAGAGCTCTGAGTTCACTCTGCAGGGCAGGGAGACTTTGTCCCCAAGGCTAAGCTGAGATGAGGTGGGAACTGACCTGCCCTCCCAGGAAGGTGCAAGGCTGGAAAACCCTCAGCTCCTGGACAGGCAGCTGGACAAGGGGATGTGTTTTCTAACCCCACTTTCCAGGCAGGTTCTCCAAGGAAATCTGAGCTCCCCCTGCTCCGTTTCTTTTGGAGACCTGGTGCCAACAACTGGGCATGATTCTCTTCCAAAGGGTGAACTTTGCAGTGACACTTTCCAGATTCCTCTTGCCTTCCAAGTATTATTGCTAAATCCTTTGGAACAACATGAAAGGGATTAGAACCTGGTGTGTTGAGCAACATAAGTCAGCAGTGTTTGGGTTTTCTGCTGAATTACGACCTAAAACAGCTCTCCAGCTGCTCTGCTTCTTGCACAGATCTAGTTTTGTTCTTCCATTGATTGTAGAGTTTTATATTAAAACGTCAAAAAAGCACTGAAAATGTTTGCTGCATATTTATTGGTACTGTACATAAAGATGTCTTAATTTTATGTAAGAGAAATTGTAAAATTCATGGTATAAAGTTTAGATCTGTCTGACTTGACGTTGTTTCTGTTAGAAATGGAGTTTATAGATAGCTCTTTAAAATGGACTTCGTGTCTTAAAACAAAAAATAAAACTAATTTCATTCATATTTATTCATGAGTGTTTCTTTAACAAACACCCACCAAGTGATCGTATTTATAGCAGGGAAGGGTAGGATTTACCCATGTCTTGTTATACATGTTTGCTCAAATTTGTAGTGTTGGGGGGTTTATATAATTTATATCTTTTTTTATTTCATATTTTACAATATTTTGCATATATTATTGAATTATATAATGTATATAATATTATATAATAATTCCATTCACAATACACACATAAAATTATTAATCCTAACAACAGTGACATTAAATCCTCATCAAGGTGCAGATGTTTTCCTGAGCCTTTAAGGGCTTTAGACAATTTTGCTCCAGCGGCACCTGATTGAATCCTGGGACTGTAATTTTCAATTCCATGGATTACATTTTTTCCCTCTGGACAAAACTCAATCTCACCTTCATTTTTAAGGGTGCCTGACTATGCCCTTCCAAAAACAATATATAGAAATCAGTGCACCCCAAAGATAAATACCTAGTTTTCAAATGAAAAACTCCCATTTAACTGCTTTCTGCTCAAGAAAAAGAAGGTTATTTAGCAAAACCTCGACATGTTTTGAGATTCCTTTAGAATTTCAGAACACTGGAGCAGACCAGCATTTATGACTTAGAAAACAGGACTTTATGAGGATTAACTAAATTTGTAATTCTCACAATAAGATCCATTTGACCAACCCCATGAATTGTTAATTCTGTAAAAAAATAATAATAATAATAATAACAACATGAAAAATTAATTTTGAATAATGAATTTGGTCAGCTGAAGGTACAGGGGTGGCTCCAACCTGCAGGTTTGGCTGTTCTAGAGCCTAATGGTGATGGGTTGACTCTCCATGACGGTTCATGTCCCTTTCTCAGTGAATTCCAGGGATCTCAGGAGCAGCAATCACATCCTGAGCCTCCTTTCCGAGCTGAGCCAGTGCCTGTTTGGGTGGGAAGCTCCCAGAAACGTCGGCTCAGCATTTCCCAGCAGCTCCTGCCCCAGCCCTTTGACAGCAGAGCATCCCCCTCCCCTTCCTGCCTGATTTGATGAGGTTTATACTCATTAGTTAATGATGAGAGCGCCGTCCCACACAGCAGGAGGGGAAGAGGCTCAGCATTCCCTGCTGGTGATGCAGCCAGTGGATGTCTCTAAAGACTCACCAACATCTTCCTGAGCTTTGAGCTCATCTCTGCAGACAGGAAGAAGCCCATTTTGACCAAAGTGGATGAGATCCATCAAGAGATCATCATGCAAAGAGCTGCCAGGGCTGGGAAATCACACCAAACAGATGTTTGCTCACTGCTCTTCCCTTGTCCCATCAGTGCCTGCAAGCACAGGATGAAAAGTGTCATCCCTCCAAGGGGGTGGTGAGAGCACCAAGGCTGCCCATGGCCCAGCCCTTCAGCAAGATGACTTCACTGCTTGAAAAAAAGGAAGTGGGACATCTGTATGGAAATCAGGGGAATCTCTAGAGCAAAGACAAGGAGATATGAAACAGTGGGACTGAAATAGCTGGTGAGAAGGTAGGAAAGATATTACAGCATGTGGAAAATTCCAGCCTCTGTGTACAAAGCTGTAGGTCCACTGAAATGAGACAGTCCCCAGGGCTCTGCCACCACTGCCTTTCACACAGGGGCATCCCATTAGTTCACCTTCAGAGCTCTTCTCTTTCTGCTTCTTTAACAGAGGTCAGGAAAGGAGGACTGGAAAGGACCTTTCCTTCCCCCATGGGCTGCATCCAATTCTCACATAAACCAAAAGCACAGGACTGATCTCCTGTGTGTCCCACTGTTGCCCCAGAAGGCCAGTGCCCTCCTGGCCTGTATCAAGACCAGTGTGGCCAACAGGACCATGAAGGTGACTGCCCCTTTTTACTGGGCACTGGGAAGCACCTCGAGTGCTGTGCCCAGTCCTGGGCCACTCATAGNCAAGGTGGGGATCAGACACAGGTTGGACTCGATGACCCTGGAGGACTTTTCCAGCCTTAATGATGCTGTGATTACTGACCCTCTGATGGTCATAAACCAGACTTAGAAGTTATTCATTAGGCAGCTTCTGTTGAGCAAATCTGCTATTCCTCCCCTCAGCTCCTAAATGACAACCCCAATTTCAAGAAGGCATTTCTGCACTCATTCAGAGCTCTGTGTGTAACCACAAACCCTGGTTTTTTTGGCAAGCACAGCTTTCTCTGGGAGGAGTTTCTTGCCTCAGTGGGGCACCACAGGGTCATGCTTTTGGGCTGTAATTGCAGCAATGACACCACAGTTCTTTAAAGATGTCTCACTGTGTTTATTCTTGTGGCATGATGTAGATGAGCAAAGCCCCACTATTTTTAGAAAAACTGTTGGGTCAAGAAGAGTCACACTCGCAATGGGGAATTTTCAGGCCACTGCTTCCCAGAGAACTCTTACAGCATCACTGGGTGGGTCTCCCAAGTGATGAGGCAAACTATGATGCTCCATCAGCACCTGCCCTTTGCTTCCTGGAAAATCCCAAAGGAAAACATGCAGGCTGAGAGTGGCTGTGTGGCAGCAGCGCCACCAGACAGGCAGCAGGACCTGCTTCTACCTGCAGTTCATTTCCCTGTGTGTCTGGAACCCAGGCCAGGTCACCATTCATCCAGAGCAAAGGAAAGGAGACACCAGGCACATTCCAAGACCACGTTCTGAGCTGTGCCATTTCTCCATATTCCCTTAATCCTTTGTCAGGATGAAAAGCTTCAAATGCTAAGTATCTTGATTTCATAATTAATGGCTTTAAATCCATCTTCTGGTAGGCTAAGCCAAATAATTCCTATGTTAGGTCTGTGGCCCCTCAAGAAAATCCCTGCTCGGTTTCCCCTCTGCTATCCCTGCAGAAGGAACTGCATCCTCCAGCTCCACAGGTCCCTTTGCTCCTACACCTTTCCCTTTGCAGTAGATGACACAAATTAAACTATTTCACTTTTATTGTACATTAAGGCCTGTCTGATGTCGGATCTGGTGCAAGCTAATCAAGGCTCAGCGATTTAGGTTCATTTTTACACAGCTTAGAAATGAGCAGAACACTAACAACTTCAGCTCATGCTTCACTAAACACATCTAGTCCTCTCTGAAGGGCTCTGATGGCCTTTACTGGCCTCAAGAATCACTAACCCAGCACTTGGGAATATTCCACCTGCAACCCTCTGCCATTCAGAGGCCAAAAAAATCCCCAAAATATTTTAATCTCTTACAACTATAGTCCTAGTACAAGTTCAGCTCAGGATTCACCCCCAAAGACACCACTTGGGCAAAATCAGAGCTTGCTGTGAGGAGATACGTTTTGCCATCGAAGCTGCTTCCTTGGAAAATGTTTCTCCACTCAAAACCAAGGTTTTTTCCAACATCCCTGGGGACAGACAGAGGCCTCACAGTGCTGGTTCCTCTGGCACAAGGATCCCTGGATGCCCCACGTCTCCCTTTGCCAAGGAGTCCTGACATAACCTGTGCTTCCCAATCAGCCTGTGGGGATTGACACAAACCCTGCTGCCAGACAGAGCATTCTCCCTGGAAATCAAAGACTGAAGGCTCTTAGAGGCAAAGGGAACATCCTAAAACATCAGGCCAGTGGTTCATCAAGGCCAGTACTACAACAACAGTGGCAGGAGATGCTGTTTAGTGAGGACATGGAGGTCTGATGACTATTTTCTTCATCTCCCTCCTATCCTGTTGCATCCACACTCGCATCTGCCACAGCAGTGGTCCCAGAAGGTGCATCCATACCCTTTCCCTTTAGTATTAAATTCATAACAGCTCCACCAACAGCCTCATCACTTCCTAAACAAGTTGGCATCATCTGTTCCTTCAGCTTCCTGTGGCAGATTCCTTAAATTCCTTGCCCACTGGTGAAAGCTCTCTTACCTGTTTCAACCTGAAGAGGAGAAGAACCCTTGAGCCAGGGGCTGCAGCCCTTACCTGGAGCACAGGAGGCATGAGATCAGTCTGGGACAGGTTCCTCTTCTTGGCTGAAGCTCTGGAACATGACAGCTCCCTGTCAGCATTCATGTTTCCAGTTGTTTATCACTCACCAACCTGCACCACATGAAAGAAACCTCCTCAGAAGCCACAATTGACTTTCCCTCCCTCCCATGTGGAAACAGGGGCCAACCTTTGTGCCTTCTTGGCTACCAGAGCAGTCTTGGAGCCACAGGAATGAGCCTGGATGCCAATAACCCACAGACTTGGCTCACTGCACAGTGTGAGGCCATTCTCTGATAACAGCCTGTGACAGGGGGACACTGGGACACCCTTGATCCAAGGGGGATGAATAATGGATAGCACCAGCCAGCTTCCAGGCTCTGATAAATACCACTGAACAAGTTATTTCCTTTTCCTCTGCCATCCCCCCATTCCAATATGTCATTAATCTCTGTTCTGTGAGACAGAGAGAAAATTGAGCTCAGCCTTGTCACTGTTTCATCCTTCGGTGGCTTTCCCATCTGGCTCTTCAGCAAAAACAAACATTTCTTGTTTGTTTTTCCCTTTTTCCCTGTTTTCAAGGCAGGCAGTCCCAGGGGCAGGGACTGCTGGAAGCTCCCCCAATTCTCTGGAAGCCATGCTCCAGGAATCGGGGAGGAGCGTGGCAGGAGCTGCTCTCTGCCACAGCACAGCTTGCCACAGCAGGGATTTACAAGGAACTCCAGAAATCACACCAGGAGGCTCAGACAGCAGAGTCACAACTCCTCACTCACTCTGCTGCCACTTATCAATTACTTCCATGGAGAGGGACCAGAGAAAGCTTTTGGCTGGAGCAGCAAAACACTCCAGTCAGAGTCACATGCAACAGGAAACATCACATAATCTTCTGCCTGAACTATTGCATGGCTGGAATTGTTTTTATTCTTTCACTTAAAGGGGTCAGAACTAAGTTTAAAAACAAAAATTAAGCAGTGAGGATCCTTCAGCTCCCAGTGCATCGACACAGAATGGTTTGGGTTGGAAGGGATCTTAAAGCTCATCTTGTTCCAAATTCCCCCTGCCACAGGACACCTCCCACCAGCCCAGGTTGCTCCAAGCCCTGTCCAACCTGGCCTTGGACACTCCCAGGGATGGGGCAGCCACAGCTTCTCTGGGCAGGAATATTTACTGCTTATATTGGAGAACATATTGTAATTTACTCTTCATTTTCTCTGCCTTCACTTTAGGTGCTCCAGGACCTAAAGCTGCAGCCTCTAATACAGCCACATTCCAGTGTCTTATCCATGGCAAATGGGATTAGTTATCAAGAACAGCTTTCAAACACCATGTGCTCCGATGCAGTCACAAAAAGTACTGCTCATTTTCCTAGAAATAACTGATATATTCCCATAAAATCAGGCCCTTTGCTATCTGTTCACTCGGGGGAGGTACTGATTTAATAAGACTCATTCAGTCTTCAAGTCTCATCAGAGTATTTATCCTTGTAACATTCCTGCAAGATTGGGAAAGTCCGCTTTTGCAAGCGGGGAACCGTGGAGACATTAAATGACTCGCCGGAGTCACACCGGAAATTTGTGGTGGGCAAAGAAAAGGGAACCTCCAAGGTGCCCCACTTGTCACCCAACCCCTTCCCTGTCGCCCAACACCCTGGGGGGTTGTTGGTCAGGGCACAGTGAGAGCCCCTGGCGTGTGGCTGGTGTGGAATTCCCCCTCCTTGGCAGGCTGAGTTGGGGGGGGTCACTGGTGTCACTGTCACCCTGCTCTGCTGCACCCGCTGCCCACAGAGTCACAGGGTCACAGAATGTGCTGAGCTGGAGGGACCCACAAGGATCAGCCAGTCCATCCCCCAAGAGTCACCCCCTGTGCCCCAGAGCATCATCCAAACCCTCCTGGAGCTCTGGCAGCCTTGGGGCTGTGCCCACTGCCCTGGTGTTGGGGCCAACAGTGAGTATGAAGCATGGAAGCGTCACTTTACTCGATGGACTTACGAAGAAGACCCAGTAGATTTGGGAAAAGCTGCTTAACTTACCACGTTCCCTCAGGAACAGGGATATAAGACTTGCCGTTAAAAACATGGAGGTTTACCACCCTTCGGAGTGGTATTGGACTTGCTTATGACACAAAAGGAAAAGTTAGTTATTGTTTGAACAGGTTGTTAATGTTGTTTGTTGTAGGTTTCTTATGTTTTGTAATGTTCTTGCCCTAATGCCGTCATGGTGGCTGTCGTTGTTGTTTTATCCCCANTGCCCCTCCTCTGCCCCTGCCCAGGGAGCTGGACCTGCAATGAGGTCTCTCCTCAGTCTCCTCTTCTCCAGCTGAACACCCCAAGTGCCCTCAGTGCCCTCACACGCTGCCCCTCCAGGCCCTTCCCAATCTCCCTGTCCCTCCTTTGGCCACTCTCCAATGGCTCAATCTCTCCCTCCCATTGTGCCCCCCAACCTGCCCCACTATTGCAGCTGAGGCCGCCCCAGGGCAGAGCAGAGCGGGACAATCCTCTCCTGATGCCCCCCAGGGCAGGGATGGCCCTCCTGGCTCAGGCACTGCTGACTCGGGGCCAACACAAAGGGCCCTTTCCCGGCACTGCTTCCCAACCTGCCATTCCCACTCTGGCCATCCATCCAGGGTTGCCCCATCCCAGGGGCAGAATCTGACACTTCCCTCGTTGAACTTCCCACTGTTGGTGATTCCCAGCCCTCTGATCTGTCCAGGTCCCTCTGCAGGGCCTCCTTGCCCTCAAAGGAGTCAACAACTCTTCTCAGTTTCGTGTCATCTCCAAACATACTTGGTGTCCCCACAAGTCCAGAGTCCAAACATTTATGAAGATGTCAAAGAGAACATCCATCCACCACCTGTGGCCATCAAAAAGTGAGAAACAGGAGCTGGAGGTGAAGGAGCTCAAGAAAACCAAGCTCAGTCATCTCTGGGGCCAGAACAGAGCCTGAAGTGTCCCTTGGGTTCCCTGATAGTTGCCAGCAGTGGGATATGGAATGGGAATCTCCAGGCCTAAGCTCCCAGCACCAGGGTAGTGCCCTTACACCAAATATCCTTGGGACTGTCTGCTGTCACTGGAAAACACTCTCTGCTGGGGGAACTCCCTGCACTGGGGAAAGCTGGGCTGCATCTCCTGCCCAGGGTGTTGGCTGTCTCCACAGGGAAACTGGAGACAACAATGGCAAAGTTCCTCTCTGGAGGAAGGAATCCATCCCCTGCTGCAGCTCCTGTTGCATTAGAGAAGGGAGGGGGAAAAAAGGAAACACACAAGTTTTCAAAAATGATTTTTTTCTTATACTAAATTCTCAGTCTGGAGGGTTTTACTTTGGATTAATATCAGCTGTCTGTGCTCTAGGATTAAAGTTATTGATCCACTCCTTGATTACTGTCATCTGTCTTAGTTCCTGCACTGATCAGCAACCACGGAGGATGAAAGTCTCTAATTAGGGACTGCAGTTTATGGGTACTCCAGCAAGGAAGCCACCAGAATTCCAGCTGACTGCAGAGTCCCTGGGCCAGCTGGAATGAGCAGGGAGCAGCATCCCTTCAAGTGGAGGGCCACGTGGAGCCAAAGCCTGCAGGGAGGGTGAGCCTTTCCAAGGGCAGGGCTTCCCCAGCACTTCCCAGGGGTTCCTGCAAAACCACCCCAGTTGGTGCTTAGTGGTTAGTCAGGGGCAGCAGTTTCTCAGTGATAAATATCTGTCCCAGAGTTGACATTTGTTGCAATATGAGGGAACTTTAAGAGGCATTTATTGTCTAACAAACTGGCCTGGTTTACTTTAAGGAATCCACATCCTTCCTGGTTATTCACTGCTGGCCACAGGAATGAGCCAAGAGCTGCACAGAGTCAAGGAGACCTCAGACAACNGTGCCCACCACCCTCTGGGGGAAGAGCCTTTCCCTGAGATCCAACCTGAGCCTGCCCTGACACAACTCCAGGTCATTGCCTTGAGTTCTGTCATTGATCCCCCCAGAGCAGAGATCAGTGCGTGCCCCTCCTCTGCCCCTGCCCAGGGAGCTGGACCTGCAATGAGGTCTCTCCTCAGTCTCCTCTTCTCCAGCTGAACACCCCAAGTGCCCTCAGTGCCCTCACACGCTGCCCCTCCAGGCCCTTCCCAATCTCCCTGTCCCTCCTTTGGCCACTCTCCAATGGCTCAATCTCTCCCTCCCATTGTGCCCCCCAACCTGCCCCACTATTGCAGCTGAGGCCGCCCCAGGGCAGAGCAGAGCGGGACAATCCTCTCCTGATGCCCCCCAGGGCAGGGATGGCCCTCCTGGCTCAGGCACTGCTGACTCGGGGCCAACACAAAGGGCCCTTTCCCGGCACTGCTTCCCAACCTGCCATTCCCACTCTGGCCATCCATCCAGGGTTGCCCCATCCCAGGGGCAGAATCTGACACTTCCCTCGTTGAACTTCCCACTGTTGGTGATTCCCAGCCCTCTGATCTGTCCAGGTCCCTCTGCAGGGCCTCCTTGCCCTCAAAGGAGTCAACAACTCTTCTCAGTTTCGTGTCATCTCCAAACATACTTGGTGTCCCCACAAGTCCAGAGTCCAAACATTTATGAAGATGTCAAAGAGAACATCCATCCACCACCTGTGGCCATCAAAAAGTGAGAAACAGGAGCTGGAGGTGAAGGAGCTCAAGAAAACCAAGCTCAGTCATCTCTGGGGCCAGAACAGAGCCTGAAGTGTCCCTTGGGTTCCCTGATAGTTGCCAGCAGTGGGATATGGAATGGGAATCTCCAGGCCTAAGCTCCCAGCACCAGGGTAGTGCCCTTACACCAAATATCCTTGGGACTGTCTGCTGTCACTGGAAAACACTCTCTGCTGGGGGAACTCCCTGCACTGGGGAAAGCTGGGCTGCATCTCCTGCCCAGGGTGTTGGCTGTCTCCACAGGGAAACTGGAGACAACAATGGCAAAGTTCCTCTCTGGAGGAAGGAATCCATCCCCTGCTGCAGCTCCTGTTGCATTAGAGAAGGGAGGGGGAAAAAAGGAAACACACAAGTTTTCAAAAATGATTTTTTTCTTATACTAAATTCTCAGTCTGGAGGGTTTTACTTTGGATTAATATCAGCTGTCTGTGCTCTAGGATTAAAGTTATTGATCCACTCCTTGATTACTGTCATCTGTCTTAGTTCCTGCACTGATCAGCAACCACGGAGGATGAAAGTCTCTAATTAGGGACTGCAGTTTATGGGTACTCCAGCAAGGAAGCCACCAGAATTCCAGCTGACTGCAGAGTCCCTGGGCCAGCTGGAATGAGCAGGGAGCAGCATCCCTTCAAGTGGAGGGCCACGTGGAGCCAAAGCCTGCAGGGAGGGTGAGCCTTTCCAAGGGCAGGGCTTCCCCAGCACTTCCCAGGGGTTCCTGCAAAACCACCCCAGTTGGTGCTTAGTGGTTAGTCAGGGGCAGCAGTTTCTCAGTGATAAATATCTGTCCCAGAGTTGACATTTGTTGCAATATGAGGGAACTTTAAGAGGCATTTATTGTCTAACAAACTGGCCTGGTTTACTTTAAGGAATCCACATCCTTCCTGGTTATTCACTGCTGGCCACAGGAATGAGCCAAGAGCTGCACAGAGTCAAGGAGACCTCAGACAACGTTAGGGCTTTCAAGGAGAACGTCGCTGCTGTGAACCACCTTCAGCCTGTTGTAACAAGTAGGAGAGATGTGTGCCAGGGAATAAATATCAGGGGCTGTTCAAGAAATCCATGTGAAGTCCCCTAAACATCGTTTCTGTGAGCATCCTGAGTGCCTGCACGTCACCCACCCTTCCCAGAGGGGACAGGCTGCCAGAGCACGTGGCCATCCCACAGAGAATCCCAAATCTCCTCCCAGACCTTGTGCAATCCATGGTGTCAGCATGGGTTTCACCCTGATGCAGATGACTTCGTGCCATCCCACAGCTCCTTGGGAGAAATGCAAACTCCAGGTGTTGCAGATGTTTGGCCTCAGCACCCACCTACCCATCTGAGGAAACCACGGTGGTTTTGATTAGATAGGAGTGTTTTTTCCCAGCTGGACTCAGCTGGGTATGATCGCAAGGTGTGGTTGGGTTACACCCTTGGACCCATTAATTAGATGCAGCTTATGGAGTAAGAAATGCTGTCATGGGGCAAAAGGTCAACTCCTCTAAGTCTTTTGAGGGCAGGGAAGGCTCAGTAAGTTGTGCACTCAGGAAATCTGGGAGAGGAGCTGAATTAGCACCCCAAATCCTGCAGTCTGCCAAACAGACAGGAAAATCTGTGTTCAGCTCACGAAGGGGGTTGGAATGAGATGATCTTTAAGCTCCACTCCAACCCAAACCATTTTATGGTTCTGTGACAAACACCATAACCATTTGCCTTCTCCAAGCACCATCAAGGAGAGGAGAGGGGATATCATTTCAGTGGAGACCAATTTTAGGGTTGAGGCTGTGGCTGGACAGTCTCATCTCCTGTCCCCTGGGAGTTTTATACAGACTCTGCTCTGAATTTACCAAGTGAGTTATTTTTTTTATAGGAACCTTCAGGGTTAAGTGTCCAAAGTAATTTTTTCCTTGTTGATCTTTTATTTGTCGAATCTCCCTTAAAATAGAAACCACCTGAATAATATCTGACAAAGCTATAAATCCTGCACATACTCAGCATGATGCTAAGGCTGTTGTTCTGTGGGGACTTTGGGCTGTTGGAATGAAGATTTATTTTGGGCAAGATTTACATCAGAACAGGCTGTTCAATGCAGTGAGTAAAGGTTGGGTGAGTGCTGGAGGGTTGGGTGAATGACAAAGAAACCTAACCTGATGCTGGGGGAGATGCAAAATGGACCAACAGAGAAGGTGCACCCACTGATGGGTGGGGAGAACATTGCTGAGCCTCCAGAGTAAAAATGCCATGTGAAAGCTGGCTCAGCAAGGCACTGATCAGGCTGGAAGAGACACAGGGATGTGGGAAGGGCTCCCATTTCCTTGTGGGTTTTAGCCTAAACTGGCCAAGTGTTCCTACACAGAAGTTCAGAGAATCATGGAATGGTTTGGGCTGGAAGGGATCTTTAAGGTCATCTACTCTCAAGGGCAGGGACACCTTCCACTAGCCCAGGTTGCTCCAAGCCCTGTCCAACCTGGCCTTGGACACTTCCAGGGATGGGGCAGCCACAGCTGCTCTGGGAACCCGTGCCAGGGCCTGCCCACCCTCATTGTAAAAACTTCTTATATCTCATCTAAATCCTTCCTATTTTAGTTTAAAAGTTTAAAGCCATCACCCCTTGTCCTCTCACTACCGGCCCTGCTAAACATCTCTCCCTGAAGGACTGAGATGCCACAATAAGGTCTCCCCAGGGCCTTCTCCTGTTATATAAAACCTCTCCTTGAACAGCTCCTTCTTATCAATTTTGTCCTCAAATGTGTATTTTTAGAGGATAAAATATTTCCCAGGCTGCACCCCTCGGATGTTTGAATTTTAACTCAGCCACTAAATAAACAAAGCATGTCAAGGACACTCAAATAAACCAAGGACATGACAAGTCTGGGGCTTTTTCTGTCCATCCCCTACGCCCAGACAGACAGACAGACAGAATCCCTGCAAGTTCTCCCAAGCACTGAACCCTGTAGACGTCACCAGACCCACCAAACGTGTCCTTTCCAAGACTTCCCCTTCCCTAAAGCAGAATTTGCTTCTTCAAATTGGAGCCAGGACATGCAAAGGGCTGTGCTGAGCACGGCAAAGGAGGAGAGATGAGGTTGAGAACTGCACAGACACACACGGGATTGGGTGGGACAGAAGGACTGACTGGGACACCCCATGGGCAGGACTTTGGAGCTGCATCAGAGACTGAAGCGCCTTCTGCTCCACCAAACAGCCATGAAACAAAACCAAAAGTTGAATCTGAGTTCAGGCTTCTCTCTCAAGACCAGTGACCCCGAGCAAACTGTGATTTTCACGTCGCTGTGTTTGTTTTGGGGGGATTGTTGGGGTTTTTCTTTCGCTTCTTTGAGACTGGCAAAGTTACTGAGCTAAAAACACGTGGTTTGCAGTTGCATCAGACTTTCCAGTCACCTGTGACTCCTCTGCTCAGGTCACTGAACTGCACCAGAGGTGGAAAGCCCAAACCCTGAGGTTTCTTATCACCTAAAGGCTCTGGAAACCCATGTAGGGAAAGGATGTTGGCACTTGAAGCCACTCTCCTGAGCAGCAAAGCAGCTGAATCCTGGTTTCCCCACCTGTGGTGGCAGAAACAGCTGGATCCTGGTGGGTTCTGTAGCCACACTGACAGAAGAGTTGGGTTTTTTTTAATCCCAGGAATCTCCCTGACATGCTCAAGGCTTGTTTGGGGGTGGTTTTGTTCAAACCTGACATTTTGGAGCTTGAGGCTTGGGGAAATACTGAAAACTTCACCGTGCTGGTGTTCAGGAATCCCACCCCCTTCCCTCCCTCTAAAACTCCCGTGCAATCTCCAACTCAAGCTTCCAGCATTGACTTGTCCTCTTTCAAACCCAACTTTGAAAAACATAAGAGGAAAAAAAAAAAACCACCCTAATTAGATCTTTCTGTATTTACTCCTCAGGTAAAAGTCCTCACAGCTTTGAACCATTTAACCTTCAAACACATAGAGCTGTTCAAGCAAGGAGGGGGTGAAAAGTTGATTTGTCACACGGGAAGGTTTTTCCCTGAGCAAGTTTGATGATGGGAACACCGAGAGACTCGTGGCCTTGAATTGCTGCTCCACCACAGTCAAAACCAGAACTTACACCCCGGGTCAGTTTCTGACATTTGGGTTGGTTTTTCTTCACTTTAAAGAGAGATGAAAACTAGAAATATAGAAGTTCACTGAATAAAGACACCCCAGCATTATATTATTTTGTGGGAAAAGGTGAAGCAAAAACTTCTGCCATTTCTGAAGAAATAGATTTTCTCTCCACTGTCGATGTCTCAAAACACCTGTAGATATTTCCCTGTCTTCAAAGGAGGTTTTGCTCTAAACCATAAAACTCCCATTAAAAGCACCCAATTCCCATTAAAAATACCTAATTCAGTGTATCACATTCTCATTAGGATTATTGTTTGAAGTGAAAAGGTTTTGTCCAACCTACAGTTCAACATTAGATCCTGAAACCCCAGTTTTCCTTTAACAAACATTTTAACAAACCACTGCACAGAAGCACCTTCGACGCCAAGGAGAAAGAAAAATCTATAATTATAATTAATTTAGTGCTCTCAAAATGAGCCTTTCTTTTGGTACCACACCAAAATGACAAGGAGCAAGAATTACAACCCTCGAAGGCAAAGGTATTGCATCGTGGAGGAGATATTTGTTAGCTTTGCACATACTTTTGCCACTGACAAGAAGCCAGAAAATGACTCAGACTATTTGTCAGAGCTCAAAACTTGCAACTGAGAGCCTCGAAAGTATGAAAAATGAAATGAGAAAAGGACAAAGAATTGGGAAAGCTACCAGCAAACAAATAAATAAATTAAAAACCCACAAAAACTTCTGAATTTTACAAGGTGCTTTCCCTGAGAATGCATTTTAGCTCTTGAAAAGGGGAAAAAACAAAGGTAGAAAACACCTCGGAAAGGTGATTGGCAGAAGGGAAAGTCACCCACAAAAACACCTTGTTTCCCTTTCTGCTTGTTTTGCATAAAGCAACACCTCACAACTGTAAACGCACCACACGGTGAAATTGGGGGTTCAAAAACGCGGCAAACAAAGCCGAAACTTGCAAAAAACTGACAATTGTTTGAACTGCAGTAAATTATTGTAAAGTCAGGAGCATCCCCCCCCCCCCCCCCTCTCTTCTCGTAAAACCAAATAGCCGTGCAGCT